>NW_004624851.1:2213364-2235757 GCF_000247695.1 Heterocephalus glaber | reverse complement strand
TCTTATATTATTTCTGTAAGACATATAATATGTTTATGAATTTATATAAACCCTAGCACGTTGACTCACTAGTAAGCATTCAATAAATATTACCTCCTATTATTGGTATAACATTACTAATAAAGCAATACCATTTTAATTTTTATATTCTTTATGACTAGTGTTGAATTAATTAGTTAAGGCTCATGAGATAAGACAATGTATAAACTTTCTCAAGCTTCTAACTTTCACAAAAAGGAAACCTAAGTATTATTACTCTTAAGCCATTAAATTGGACAACCTTGGCGTAAAGTCTAAAATGTTACTCATAGGTTCTATTGTTTCTTGAAAACTTTAGGAAATCATTTTAGAACTTACTTGTCCAGAGAAAATAACCTGAGCAACAAAAATTCTGTGGACCTGAGGGCCTTAATGTATATTTAAGAGCATTTGTGGTTCTTGATCTTTTCCTATTGTCTAATGGAAATGAAGAAAATACTTTAGCAACCTGCTGCAAAACATCTGCTCTTAAAAAGACGCAGAATGAAAAGTCAAAACCCAATTGGTCAACTTTACAAATACTGTTCTCAATTTTTAGAAATAAAGTCTTGCGAAGAGAATAGAGTTTACTAAAAAGGAGGCTAAGATCTTGTTAGAAAAAAAAAGGCACACATACTCCATGCATACTACATATTCATTCAGAGACATGTGCACATAAACACACACACACACACTCACATGCAAATCCAGTGTTTGAAAATTCCTTCTGGAATTGTTTACTATTTTCAGAAATCATAAAGCAATCTAGTAGGAACTTAGAATATCTCAGTATTTTAGTAGTTTGAACTTTCAGGTTAAGTCATTGATAAGTTTATTTTATTCTACCTGTCTCATTTTGACTGTCTCCTGAATAATCTCCTGTGAAGTAGCTATGAGCACAGGAAATTCCATGGTTTTGGGTGGACAGCAGCAAATTTCTAAGAATTCCTCATTCAAACAAATCTATAAAGACACTGCTTATTCCATCATGAAACATATAAATGCTTCAATTTTGCAGATTAAAAAGGGTGCAATTCTTAAGGACAAAACACAGGAACTTTCCTCAGCTAGATCTGCATTTTATAAAATTAAAATTTTTATTTTAAGATAATTATCAGAGCTGAAATTTTGTTTCTGATTGTTACATATTGGATTGTACCTCTCTTAATATGGATGGAATTCCCAAGTGAAGGGCTAATCCATTGAAGATCAGATAGACTGAAGAAAATGAATCTCCTTGGAACATTTGCTAAGGGGAAGTATTTTTAATTTCATTTTTTCCAGATCCTCCTTTGTTGCCAGTTCAGGGAGTCCAGGTGGTTGAGTATCAGAGTGTTCCATATCATTTCCCTTTGGGGTTGCTATAGGTGATCTGGCAGTTTGGTTTTGAGACTTGTTTATGTGTCTTCTCATTTGGCTGGGGGGTGGGCAGGGTGTGTTGTGCTGTTGGCACCCACACGGCTCACCTCCTCTGTGCTGGGAGCAGTGGTATGGTGGCCCAGAAGCCCCTTCCTCTGCCAGGCAGTATTTTTAATAGTGTTTGTGAGCACTGGATTTAGGTTCAGATAGATTTGAATTGGAATCCTGGCTAAGCTACTTTATGGCTCTTTGACTGCAGTTTACTCATCTATAACCTGGATGTGATACTACATTGTGAATGTTTAATGTGCAAATAAGTAATCAATATGCTGTAATAAATTATGATTTAAGCAGTTAACCAAGCCCTGAATTATGTTACCAGAGTAACCTAGCACAATAAAACATACATAGGAAATGTTGACAATTGATTACTCTGGTGGAGCTATATGGGAGTTTTTTGTACTATTCTTACAACTTTTTCTGGCAGTTAATAATTTAATCAAATTTGAAAAAGTTGCAAAGTTTCCTTAACACATAATGTCTATGAATTCTTAGTTGGTTGCCACTAGGCAGTAACCCAGGAAACATAGTGACACTGATAATTTGTAATTCATTTTGGTGTAAATATTTTAGTATGAGTGTAGAACCTCTATCAAGTTTTATGCTTGAGTTTAATTTATTAAATATATAAACAGTATATATTAATTAAATATAATGAATTAAATATATAAACCATCATATATTAAATGCATTTTTGTGATGATTTCCCCAATACTGAGGGGAAAGGGGATTATTCACATGTTTAAGATGCATTAACTTTAAGCAAGTGGGGGTCAGCACTAAGGGTAGGATAGTGACTTCAGCTGGGGGACCTCACTTGAAGTTTGGGAATCTTTTCTACCCTGGAAAATCTCTAGATTTTTTTGTTTGTTTGCCCTTTTTAAAAATCCCCCTACCAGTTGAATCCGAGTTTCTTAATAAAAGGACTAACCATCTTAGTTTCTTTTTCCCAGCCACACTGTCAACTAGAAAAACATTGAAGTATTTCATATAAGTTCTCTTCTAGCCTGGAATTCTTTAGCTGGGAAAGTTTTATAATCTTACTGTTTTCAAGAGTAAATCTAAAACAACCATGAAAGTCTGTTTACATTGAAAAGAAATCCTTGGGTAAACTTTCATGTGCTTTTAAATTCCCTTCCCTCAATAAATCAGGTAAGAGCTGGAAAGATTCACAAATGTGTCAGAGGAAACTTTTGGTTTGATTTTATTTTGAATTTAAAATAGGATCATGTTTGACCAGGAAGGCCAAATTCCAGACATGAGGCCTTTTGGAACATTTCCAGAAAGCAATTTCACAAATCTTCCTCATTTTAAAATCTCCTTTCCCTCCCCTCCCTCCCCACTCCCTCGATCTTTTGGATGCCTTCCTATGTACAAAAATCAATCTTTCTATTTCTTACTGTCTAATTTTACACTTTATTTATATATGGGTGTTCTTATATAAGAGAGGCCATGTGATATTTAAGCTTGTGTGCCTGCATTACTTAACTTATCATTGTGGTCTCAAGGTTCATCCATTTTCCTACAATGGACTTGAGTTTATCCTTCTATATGACAGAGTAGTACCCCTTTATGTATAAATATAACATTTTCTTTATCCATTCATTTGTTGATGGATATTTAGGCTACTTCCAAGATTTAGCTATTATGAACTGTGCTTCTATAAACATGGGTATGTGTGTATCCCTATAATATGATGTCTTTATCTCTTTTGGGAAAATACCCACTAGGGGAATAAGTAGGTCCAATGGAATTTCTATTTTTAGTTTTTTGAGGGATCTCCATACTTATTACTATAGTGGTTGTACCAGTTCACACTCCATCAGAAATGAAGAAAGGTTGCTTTTCCCTGACAGCCTGTTCAAAATTTGGTATTATGTGATTCTCATTGAATATAGCCATTGTTTCCAGAGTGAGATGGGATCTCAGTGTTGTTTTAATTTGCATTTTTCTAATGGCTAGTGATATCGAATATTTTCTCAAATATTTATTGGTCATTTTAATTCTTTATCTGAAAAGTATATATTCATTTCAGATACCCATTTTTGAACTGGGTTTGAAATTTGGGATTAATGTTCTTTCAGTTATTTACATACTCTAGATAATAGTACCTTGTCTGATAAGTAGCTGGCAAATTTCTTTTTGCATTCTACGGGTTGTCACATTACTCTATTGGCTTCTTTTGCTATGCAGGAGCTTTTTAATTTGATATGATTCCATTTATTGATTCTTGGTATTATTTCTTGTGCAACCAGGGTTCTGTTTAGAAAGTCTTTTCCTATACCTATGTTATCAAGAGTTTTACCTATTTTGTTTTCTAGCAGATTAAATATTTTTGTTCTTACATTTAGATCTTTGATCCTTTTTTTTCAATTTAGTGTATGGTGAGAGTTACGGTTTGGGTTCAATGTTGGGGATATGGACAGCCAGTTTTCACAGCACCACTCTTGTTAAAGAGGCTTTTTCTCCACTAAAAGGATTTGGCTCCTTTTTCAATGATAAGGTAGCTAAGTGTACCTGGAATTGTTTCTTTATCCTCTGTTCTGTTCCATTGATCCACAAGTCTGTTTTTGTTGTTGTTAATACCCTGCTGTTTTATAATTGTTGTTTTGTAGTATAACTTGACATCTCCTCCCTTTCCCTTGATTCCTAGAATTTCTTTTGCTATTGATATCTTCTGGTTCTAAATACATTTTAGGATTATTTTGTCTAGTTATATGAAAAATGCTATTGGTATATTGATTAGGATTGCATTAAATCTGTACAAAAGTTTTGGCAGTTATCCATTTTGATTATATTTGTTCTGTCTGAACAAATATAATCCCTGAACAGGAGATATCTTTCCACTTTCTGATATCCTCTCTGATTTCATCAAAGTACTGTAGTTTTCATTGGAGAGGTCTTTCACTTCCTTGGTTAGGTTTATTCCCAAGTATTTCATTTTACTTGATGCTATTAGGAAAGGTATTATTTTCCTAACTTCTCTCTGAGTGACTTTATTATTGGTGTCCAGAAATGCTATTGATTTTTGTATCCTGCTATGCTACTGAATATGGTTATTAATTCTAGGAGTCTTTTGGTAGAGTTTTGGGGGCTTTCTGAATAGAGAATTATATAATTTAGAAATAATGATAATTTAACTTCTTCCTTTTCTATGTATATACCCCTTTTATTTCTTTTACTTCCTTGATTCCTCTGGTTAATGTTTGAGAAAAATATTGAAAAGAACTGGTAATAGTGAACATCCTTATTCTTGATTTTAGAGGAACCATTTAGTATGATATTGGCCACTGGTTTGTCATAGATGGCATTTATCAGATTGAGATAATGACCTTCTATACCCATTTTCTTCAGGATTTTTATCATGAATGGTAATGGATTTTGTCAAATATTTTTCTGTGTCTATTGAGATGATTGTGTGATTTTTGTCCTTGCTTCTGTTTCTGTGGTGTTTTATATTTGTTGATTTGCAAGTGTTTAACCATCCTTATATCCATAGGATTAAGCCTAGGTGGTCATGATATATGATCTTTTTGCTGACTTGCTGCATTCTACTGTCCAGAATGATTTTAAGGATTTTGCATCTATGGTCTGTAGTTCTCTTTTTTGTTGGGTCTTCTTCTGGTTCTAGAATCTAGGTAGTCATTGCTTCTCAGAATAACTTCAGGAGTACTGTTTCCCTTTCAGTTTCACTAAAAAGTTTGAAGAGTATTGGCATTAGATCTTCACTAAAGTTCTTGTAGAATTCAATGAATCTGTTGGGGCTTTTACTTTTCTTAGCAGTATTTTACTTCTCCAATTTGACTGACACTGGATTATTCAGGATTTATAAATCTTCTTGGTTCATCTTTGGTAGTTTATATGTATCTAAGAATCTATCCATTTCTTCTAAAATTTCCATTCAAGTATAGGTTCTCAAAGTAGTTACCCTTGATCTTCTTGATTTCAGTAGAATCTTTTGTGATTTTGCCTTTTTCACTTCTAATTGTATGAGTTTGGGTCTTTTATATACTAGTTTTGGTAAGACTGGCTAGGCATTTGTCTATTTTGCTTAGTCTTTCAAAGAACCAGCTCTTTGATACATTGATTCTTTGTATTTTTTTAAGTCTCTCATAATTTCCTTCCTTGTGCTACTTTTAGACTTAGTTTGTTCTTGTTTTTCTAGGAACTTGAGGTACATCATTAGGGTATTTATTTATGTACTCTGTTTATTTGATGTGGGCATTCACCACTATAGACCTCTCTCTTAGGATGACTTTCATTGTGTTTTATAGATTCTGGTATGTTTTACTGACAGTATTATTTGATTCTAGGAACTGTCTAATTTCTTCCTTAATTTCTTCTGCAACCCAATGAATATTCAAGAGATTATTCTCTAATTTCTGTGTTTTCATAGTTCCTTTAGTTTCTTTTGCCATTGATTCCTAGTTTCATTGCCCTATAATCTGATAAATCCAATTTATAATTTTGATTCCTTTGTGTTTACTTATGCATGCTCTATGTGCTAGTATGCGGTCTATCTTAATGAAAGTTCCATGTACTGCTCAGAAGGCTGTGTTTTCTGTTGTTATTGGGTGAAACACTCTCTCTGTATATATCTATTAAATCAGTTGGTTCACCAGTTTGGTAAAACTCTGCTATGTCTTTGTTCACTCTTTCTCTAGTTGATCTGTCTATAATGGTGGGATATTCATGTTTTCCCATTACAACTGTAATGTCCAATAGCTATTGTTTTATGAACATGAATACACCAGTGTTTGGTGCACAATGTTTATGATTGTTATCACTTCCTGTTGAATTATTTCCTTAACCAATAGGTAGCGACTTACTTTATCTCTTCTCATCAGTTTTGGCTTGAAATAGACTTTGTCTGAAATGAGGATATCTACTGCTTTTTTTCCAAGTTCCTGTTGTGTTACATATTGTTATCCATCCTTTGATTTTTAATCTGTGAATTTCATTTTGAATTAAATGTGATTCTTATATACTGTATATTGTTGGTTTAGTTTCTGGGATTCATTCTGCCAATCTTTATCTTTTGATTGGGGAATTGAGACCATTCTCATTGAGTTATTACTAAAAGTTACTGACTTTTTCTGTCATTGAATTGCTTTCCTGTGAATGAGTTCCTTTTTTTTAAATTTCACTTGAGCTGCTCATCCAGCCAGATGTATTCATTCTTTTTGAGTTATTGGCATTTTGAGCTTTATTGTCTCTTTCTAGGATATCCTTGAGAATTTTTTATAAAGCTGGCTTGGTGCTCATGAATTTCTTGAGGTGCTCCTTGTCATGGAAATATCTTATTTCTCCATCAATTTTTAAGTAAAGTTTTGCAAGATGCATAAGTCAGGGTTGGGAAACACTTCCCTCCATGCCCTCTTAGCCTTTAAAGTTTGTTTTGAGAAGTTTTCTCTAATTCTAGTGGGTTTACTTTTATATGTGATTCATTGCTTTTGTCTAACAGGTTTTAAGATTTTGTCCGTATGATGGATTTCTAGTACTTTGACATATGTGGTGCTGAAAGATTCTCTTTTGGTCATTGCCTTTTCCTATTCTTTATGCCTCACTTATCTGTGTGCTTATTTCTTTCCATATATTTGGGACATTTTCTGCCATTTTTCTGTGAACAGGTTTTTATGTCATTTATGGTGTATTTTAATTTCAATTATTCCAATTCCTTTTAGATTAGTCTTTTTTGGGGTCTTCTTGCAGCTGTTGGATCCATGTTTCACACTCTCTTGCTGTTTATAAGGCATCTCTGTGTAGTTGGCCTTTGAAGCCCTCATTGTCTTCTAATTCTGAAATTCTGTCCTCACATTGGTCACTTCTGCTATTCATACTTTCAGTACAATTTGTATCTTTCTGGATTTCAGATTGAAACCTTTTCATGAACTCTAATTCTTTATTAAACTGATCATTCATGCTTTATATCATTTTGTTCAGCTTATCTTTTTATTATTGTCTTCTGAGAGCTCCCCTATCACTTTTGTTACTACTTCCATTACCTTTTTAATTATACTTTCTGTCATCCCACTGAGTACCACTTTGATCTGTTTTCTAATCTCCTCCATTATCCTTTAGAGTAATTTTGGTGTGTGACTTTTGCTCATTTTCCCTTCAATAATCCCTGAATTTGCTTTGGGGGAGTTTGTAGTTTTGGGGAGCATTTTGTTGCCTTGTTTCCCCTTGTTTCTTTTGTTTTAGCTGATATTTGTGGATGTTTATAGTGTAAAGAGTTTGCTCTTTAGTTAGTTGCTTTTCAGTGAGGCACTTTGAGTATGGCTAACTATAGTCCTTTGCCTCTGTTCCAAGATCCAACCACCTTTATTAATTTGGGAAGGGAGTATGCAGAGTAATTTGCTTCTCATCAAGTTCTCAAGATAGTACCCAAGTATTGTTAATGTCAGAAATGTAATCTGAGTGTTGACTTATGGAGAAAAACCATTAATAGCAACAATTATGCAAACCATACCAAGCAAACCAGCTCCAGTAATATCAAGCAAATCAGCTACAAATCAAGCAAGTAAGCTACAATAGTATTAAATCTGCTATAGCAGTATCAAGTAAAACAGCTACAGTAGTATTAAACAAATCAGCTACAGTTGAATCATCCAAAGCAAGTTGGGTATTAACATATCATAAGAACAAATTATGTACTACCTTTAACCCTAGAGTAGCAATCCACAATTATAATATAAATAGTAAAACAACTCAGGTATGGATTGACTCACAACTAACATGCACTAAGTATGACAGCTATATCTCCACTACTGATAGAAAATAATTCAACAGTAATTTTATAAAGTCAACTATCTAAAGGCCAATAAAGCTTTACGGCTATACTTTTAAGGATGTAGGGGTTTGGGAACAGGAGAATGGAAGAAGAAAGACTTGAAACCTTAAACTATATAACATGAGAAGAAGAAGAGAGAAATGGGGCAAATGATCACAATGAGTGATGTTTGCAGAATCAGGTAGAAGTAACAGAAAAATAACTGACAAGAAATAAGTGTTAAAAAGGGAGAAAAATTATATGATGAATGAAACTAAGAAAGTATTAAGGGGGAAAATTAAAAGGGAGAAGAAAAAAGTAAAAAAAAAAGAGAAAAAAGTAAGGAAAAGAAATAGGAAAAAGAAGCAAGGAAATAGGACAAAGGAAAATTACACAACCCTCTATAAACGAGGTGAAGAAAAAGAAAAGAAGAAAAATAATGCATTGATAAATTTAGAAAATAAACGGAGAAAGAAAAAGCCATAAAAAAGAAATTTCTCTCAATTAACATAGATGAAAATTCTTCAATAAAATACAGCCAAACAGAATGGAACAGATCATCAAAAAGTCATACACCATGACCAAGTAAGATTCATTATGGGGATGCAGGTATGGTTCAATATATGCAAATCAATAAATGTAATACACCACATCAACAGAAGCAAAAACAAAAAACATCTGATCATCTCAATAGATGCAGAAAAAGCATTTGACAAAATTCAACATCCATTTATGATTAAAAACCCTAAAGAAAATTGGAATAGAATGTTTTTATGTCAATCTGATAAAAGCCATCTATGACAAAACAACACCCAACATCATACTCAATGGAGAAAAACTGGAATCTTTCACTCTAAAATCAGGAACAAGACAAGGATGTCCACTAATAACCACTCTTGTTCAATATAGTGCTCAAAACATTAGCCAGAGTAATTAGACAAAAGGAAGAAATAAAAGGAATATGGATAGGAATGGAAGAAGTTAAATTATCATTACAGTGGTATCTTGGTTCATGAACTTAATTCATTCCAATTCTGGGGAAGATGGCCACACTCATCTTCATGTGGGGAAAGGTGGTCATGGTAATGTTTGTCAAACAATGTGGAGAGCATGAATGGAAGCAAAATTTTGAATTTTGCCAAATCCTTCTGTTAGTGAGCTGAATTGTTTGCAAAAAGAAGCATTCATGAACTGAGAGTTATTATTATATTTGCTAATCCTCTACATACGTGTTCCTAGAAACTCCACCAAAGACTCCTAGAATCAATAACTAAATCTGATAGCACAGCAGGATACAAAGTTAACACTCAAAAATCAAAACAATTCCTGTACACCAATAACATACTCCCAGAGAAACACATTAGGGAAACAACACTTTTCTCAATAGCATTAAGATAAATGGAATACTTAGGAATTAACCTAACCAAAGAAGTGAAAGACTTCCATGAAAAAGTAGATCAGAATGGATATCAGAAAATTGAATGGTATCTCCCATTTCTAGATAGGCAGAATCAATATAGTGCAAAGGACCATACTTCCAAAACTGTTATACAGATTTAATGCAATCCCAATCTCTTATCTTGAATACATGATTTTCTTCCAGAATCTACAAATTTGGGTCAATGTCCAAGTCAAGGCATGTCTCTGCTCAAGCTGGTAGATAAAGAAGGCAATCAGATCCCAGCATCCATGCTGGATTCAGGCATCAGCAAGAATAGGACAAGGGCACTAATGTTATGAATCTCAAATCCCATGTAATTCAGACTAAGCCTGGCATTTGGCCTTAGCTAAAACATGTCAGAAGGCCTCTTTTCAGCCTGCTCTCTGATCATTGGCTGTCTCCTATAGCTGTTTCTCACACAGTTACTGTGGAAATGTAACACTGGTAGCCCTAGAGTGGAGCCAAGTGGCTACTGTGTCCTAGATTCAAACAACCCTTCTGTGGAATGGTGTCAAAATAAGCACACTCACCAAGGGTATGGTGGACACTTTTACTAGAGTCATTCACTAGCTGTTAATTGTAGAAGTACACACTATGAGTCCCATGCTCTCCTTACAGATCACAGCTGCTGCTGGTCTAGGCTGTTCCTCCGTAGTCTCTCTCTAGAGAAACTTTCCCTTTCACTCTGTCTCACAAGCCATGGCAAGCTGCTTGTAGCTGCACCAACTGAAGAAAAAGTGCATATAGTCCCTTTCCTCCTTCCTTTCTCTTCTGCACATCGTGTGTGTGTGTGTGTGTGTGTGTGTGTGTGTGTGTGTGTGTGTGATTTTGGTCAAATACCTCCTGGAGAACTATTTTTCTCATTGTTTTTTGTCTAAGTTGTTGTTTTCCAGAGTCTGGATTCTGAATCTCAGAGAGGTTGAATTGTCACTCACCACTAAATACTTGAATTCCTCTGGCCACATGTACACTGACACTCAGCATATAATAAGTCTTGCAAACTAAACTATCCAATACCCATGTGAATTAACATTGTAAAGAAATGAAGTATGTAGGATTTTTTCCCAAAGTATTTGTCGACATATACCAGTGAGAGATAGTACAATTTGAAGTTTGGCTTTGAGCTTCTGACTTCTGAACATTGGCTTATACCTTATTTGGGGAGAAAATTTGCAACTCAATCCTTTATCTTTCTTAGTGAACATAATGTGCATTCTGTTTTGATAGCTTTTTATAGACTCCACTTTTTATTAATGCACTCTGAATATGCTATGCTTTTTATTGTTAGTAACTAATAAAGAGTAGCTATAAAAATAGTCATAACACTATACTATTTTCTTCCATACTTTTATCTTCCACTGTAAACTTAGATGATGTTCAGAAATGCAATTAAAGTAAAATGAACTCACAAAGAAAACGTTAGGGGTATGACAATACCCCCCTCAGCTCCCCATCACTTTTTCCACTGGACATACTCATAACAGTACAATATTTTCTTGGCTTATTTCTCTGCATATTCTTCCTTATTTATAATTATCTAATATTATTGATTAAAAATTGCATGTGCAGTTTGAAGACAGGCAGTTTATAGGCATGCTAATTTCTGAGATCTTGGTTTTTATTAATTATATATGGTGAGAATGAAAGGTAGCTTTGAGATAAAAATATTTCTGAAATATGATGAAATCTCTTGGTATGTGGGCACACCTTATATTTTTAATTATTACTCTTCAATGAGCTACATTATCATTTAAACATGATATCAGCAAGTACTAATTAATTACCAATTATGCTCAAGTTATTGTTTACAGTCACAAAGAGGTATAAAACACATCCCCTGTATTGGGGGAAAACACAACATATTTTAGTAAACAAAGAATTAATATTCATAGGAAATAAAGTGTTTAAGACTTACAGAAGAGAAATAATAGACTAGGCTTGTTTTGAAAAGAAAGTTTTCCTTGGAAAGTGGAATTTGAGCCTAACGTGGAAGGATTCATAGGATGAGCAAGACGGAAAGTGTTTTAAAACAGATCTTGCAGGTTCCAAAAGTGGGAAGCCAGGGTGGTGTTTAGAAAGATAAGTAAAATCCTTTTATCTCTTTAGTTTAAATTTTTATACTTTTCAGGAATAAGGACATATGCATTATGAAACAGAACAGAAGGTTGGAAATGAAAAGTCAAGCTATGTTGTACAGTCTTGAATGCAAGCCTGGCAAATTTGGGCTCATTTTGTAGCTGTTGGAAATCCATGGAAAACTTTCAAGCAGAAATCACATAGTGATGTGCTGGATCAAAGAAAAGAAAAAAACTAAAAGCAAGTAGGCTAGTAAGGATTATAACATCATCCTGAGACCAGGTGGTAGAGCACCTAGCCAAAAGCCCAGCACTGCAGATGACAATTGCATTTTGAAAACCCAAAGGATAAATATATTTAAATATATAGTACAAAGTAATCTTTTGCACTTTGTATGCAATAGTCAGAGCTGAAAATCTTCTGCACCTAGCTTTCCATTTGGGAGAAATTATTTGTTATATCTCTAGTTCTAGTCTTTGAAAAAAAATGATGACATGTGTAAAGTATTTTTAACTGTGCTGCCTCCCACATTGTAGATTAGAACTGCAGAACTGGCTGGTAACAAAAAAGACTTTTAAAATCTTTTCTCTAAGTGTCATGAATGAATAGTTTCTTCCCCAATGAGATATTATTTCTCAGTAATGTCTGCAAGATGATTCCTTGATTTTTTTAATGTTCTTATTCGTGATACCAAAGGAATTCATGAATTGGCTTGATATATCCAACAGTTGCACTTTATAGTTAAAGAATATTTCTGCAATATTAAACAATCTGTATTCCTCAAAGTATATACAAGCAAAGCTAGATGTTTAATGCATAAATCATTCAAAACATTTATTTATATTGGTGATTAGATGGACTTTGATAGAATTATGGATAATTTTATTTTTGTAACCTGTTTAATACATTTCATTGAATATTCAGAAAAAATAAAAAGTGTAGCTTTATAAAAAGCTTTGAATTTTTATGTTTATTAATTATAATTAGTATTTGCAGCTTACTAGATACTCAAAAGAAAAATAACTTTGAAAATAGGGGTTAAAGGTATTTTATTTTAATATTTTACCTTTTATTTATAGCTGATAAAAATAATTGCAATGGTATGTATTTTTAATACTTTGATTCATTACTGTCAATAAGATTCTACTCATAAAAATTTTGGTTATAAAATGATAAGTAATCATTTTGCTGAAATGAAGGCAAGAAAAATTAATTAAAGCAATAAATAATATATATCAATATGATTTTCATGCAACTTCCTCAATTTATTCCAACATTCCTGGCCCATGAAGGGATCACACAAACTTATACAATAATAATTAAATTTTTTACTGTGGTATCATTATTTAGCCATGTGGAATTCACAGCTTTACACATTTTTTATTTTAGAATTAGAAAGTTATACTTGTTAATATAGGAAGATAAAACATATTTCACTCAAAAGTTTTTAAGCTTGATTTATAATATAAGTATTTAGAAACATAGTAGATGAATCTCCAGTTGTACTCTTGCCCTTAGTTTCATGTTAAGAATGGTTCTGAGCAATTTTTTGTAATAAAATTTTTCTTTTGCTTTTTTGGGGGTTTAGTTATGTATGTGTGAAGTTTTTAGGAATATAATTTATGTAAAATAATACTGAATTAAAATGTGCAGTTTGATGAGTTTTGACAAATATTTACACTTGAGTAATTGCCACCAAACTGTATATATAAAACATTTCCATCCCCCAGAAATTTTCTTTGAATCTTTTGCACCAATCAACCTTCCATCTTTCCTTTCATTTCTTCTGAAAGAAATCATGGATCTTATTTTTTTCATCCTAAGTTAGTTCTGCTACTGAAACTTAATATAAATGGAGTGACAGAGTATGCCATTTTATATCTGACTTCTATCAAAGCAATGCTCTTGAGTTTTATCTATATTGCTAAGTATATCACTAATGAGTTCCTTTTTTGCTACCAAATAGTATTCCATGATATAAGTGTACTACAGTTCACTTTCCATTCAGGTGTTGACACACATCTAAGGTGTTTCTCTTTGGGGCTACCATAACTAAAGGTGCTATGAACACTTTTGCATTTGCCACATTTTTTATTTGAATGTGGATGTAACTTTTAATATGTCTTGACTGAATCCTTAGGAGTAGATCATAGAACAGGTACATGTTTAACTTTATAAGTTTTCAAATTGTTTTCTTATATGATTATACCATTTTACAATTACATAAGGGATGTATGGAAGTTCTAGTTACAGTGAACCCTCAAGTTACAACTGACATGATATATGAATAACTTTGGTTATGACCAGAATTTTAGTTTTAACTTATGTCCAAAGTCTTGAGTTACGACCTGAATGCCAGTTCCTTGACATTCCAGATGGTCTCAGGTACAGATTTAACCCTTAAAGTGTTCTGGAAGGAGCATTACAACATCCTTTCCTGTGTGGGTTTAATTGAAAAATCCTGGACCAATGTCTCTCTAAAGACACTAAGATCTGCCTGTTAATAGGAGAGAGACTTTGAAGGCTGTGTAGAGGAGCCTGAGCCTTCAGCTGACCAACTTGAGTTACAATCAGTCCTTAGGAGCCAATTGAGTTTGTTAGTCAAGGGTTCAGTGTACTCTTCATCTATGTTGGCTGAGATTTTTTCAGCATTTTAATTTTACCCACACTAATGCATGTCAAGTGATATTTTGTTGTGATTTTAATCTACATTTCCATGAAGTATAATGTTGTTCAGGTCTTTTTCATGTTTTTATTGACTGTATATATATATATATATATATATATATAGCTTAAATTCTTTTATTGGTACATTTTAGGTATACAATATGTTTACATTTATCATTGATTGCTTGTAACCTGAGGGAAAGAAAAAATTATGAGAAAAGAAAAAAAATGTTTTTATATATTTTTTTGAAATTCATTTCAAGTTTTTTCCCTATGTTAATTGGAAAATAGATTCTCTCCAATGAATTTCCTAGTAAAACTTTCCTTCCCCAATGTTTGAATAATATTGTGTTTAGGAGTTCTTAATATATTATAGCAATATGTCCTTGGTCAGATGTACACATTGGAAACATTTTTTGCCTCATCTGCGGCCTGCTTTTTGTTTTACTAGTGGTGTTTTTATATGAACAAAGGTCTAGATGTTAGATTTAGTTTGGTTTATTCAAATTTGATTATTTTCATTTGATTTAGTGCTTTCTATATCCTAAAAGATATTTGCTGGTCTCAAAATCACAAAAAAAATATTATCTTATGCTTACTTTTAAAAAAATTGTTATACTTTATCTTTTTAGAGTAGTTTTAGGTTCACAGAAAAATTAGAAGGAAGCTGTAGAGATTTCCCATTTATTCTCTTCCCCCCCACATACATAGTCTCCTTCAATATCAACATCCTATACCACAGGGGTACATTTGTCAAAATTGATGAACCCATACTAACATATCATTATCACCAAAACCCCATACTTCCCTTTGGGTTCATTTCTGGATGCATAAAAAATGTATAATAAAATGTAACCACTTCTGGTTGCAAAAAATTGTTTAATAGAATGTAACCACTAATGTGATATAGCACAAAGTCCTGTCATTGTCCTAAAAACCTGTATCTGTATCTTTTACCTAGTTTTTCTGTGAACTTAAAACTGCTCTAAAATAGTATATTGTACATGCCTGTCAATCCAGCACTCAGAAGGCAGAGGCAGGAGGACTGCCTTGAGTCAAAGGCCAGACTAGGGTAAATAATGAATTAAAGGCCAGCCTATACTACATACTGAGGCCTTGTATCAAAAAAAAAAAAAAAAAAACAACACCAAATAAACAAACAAAAAGACACAAAATGGTGAAAAAATGCTTTCCAGAGGGGAGGATCAGAAAGGCTGCAAGTTTTACTAACAATCAGTAGCTTATAATAGACAAGACTGGGCTCAGCATAAGACATGGATTCCCCAATATAGCCTAAGTGCTTCTGTTCTATGGCCACTTAATCTGGCTTGAGGATTAAGGAATACTTACTCATGTCTGAAGATGTGAAAATACTACACAAGTATGAGTTTTTGCAATACTTTCCTAAAAGTTTACAATATGAGAACATTTCTCTGATAGAAGTTTAATGAGAAATAGATGCCCTGTTTGCCAGTCTTTTTCTTTCTGCCCACCCCTCCATTTCTTCCTTTATATTCTTTGCTTTTTAGGTTATTTTAGCTTAATCTCCTGGTCCATTAAAAATCCTTTGTGTGCCAACTATTTATACTTTAACCTTTGGCAACAAATGACATTTTTACTATATCCATAGTTTTACTTTATCATGAATATCATACAAGTGAAATCATACAGAGTGTAGCCTTATCAGATTGGCTCTTTTTCACTTGCTAATACACATTTAAAGTTCTCCCATATTTTTCATGGCTTAATAACTCTTCCTTTTAGTGCTGAATAATATTTCATTGTCTGGTTGTACTAAAATGTATTATATATTCACTTAATGAGGAACAACTTGGTTGTTTCCAACTTTTACCAATTATAAATTAAGCTGTTATAAGCATTTGCTTGCAGGATTTTGTGAACATAACTTTTAACTTCCTTGAGTAAATACCAAAGGAAGTGAATAATGGATCATGTGGTATTAGTGTGTTAGTTTTGTGAAAAACTTCCTATCTGTCTTCCCAAGTGGCTTTATCATTTTATATATCCACCTGTAATAAATTAGTGTTCCTTTTTCTTCATATCCTTGCCAGAATTTGGTGTTGTCAATGTTCTGGATTTTTATTCTGACATATGTGTAGTGATATGTTTTTATGACTTCAATTTGAATTTCTCTGTTAACATAGTATGTAAAGCATATTTTTATAGATTTATTTGTCATCTGTTTTTATTCATTGAGGAGGTATCAAGATCTTCAGTTCATTTTCTTCATTTTTTTCTTAAAAACTTGTATTTCTTTCCTACTTAGATCTATGTGCTGTAAAGAATTAATCTTTGCATATATTGGGATATAAGAGTATAGACTCATATTTTTCTATAAAGACATCTTGCATCTTATTCTTGCACCATTTGTTAAGAAGAATTTCTTTTTGGGGAGAGGGGTAAAATAAAGGCTTTTACTTGCAAGCAGGCGGGACCACCAGAAAACTAGTCTGGTCAGCCCTGCCCCCTAACCCTGCTTTCTTTGTCCATCACCTTTTATACTTTTGTTAGTCATTATCTCATCTCTAGCAGTCTTTGTTAAGTAAATAAAGTTTCAATTCTTGCTTAATGGTTAGACACAGGTGGTTTCTGTCACTGATTACAGTCCTAAACACATGACAGTTAAGGTACATATATCACAAGTTTGTTCAAGGATTCCTACTTTGTTCTTCAGAGCTAGGATGTTATCTATAGTGGAGCTACAGATCAAAGGAGCTATATAACCTTCACTTTAAACAACAAAAGCAACGGGCTAAGGCAAGCTTTTAAAGGGATACACTACCTATTTTGCTTCCACAACTACTTTAATAGCTAGTCTATTTACTTCAAAACTTTTCCCTATCATTCCTCCCTTTGTCTACTTTGGGATAAATCTATACATAATATGTTCTATCTAACTTATCTGTATTTCTTAATACTAGCATTAGATAATGTTGAGTGGCAGCAATACGCTGCTGTATAAATCTTGAGATTTACTGAATAACACAAGGACCAAACATTAATACTAATATTATAAAAAGAAGGGGACATGGAAGAGGTCCTATCCAAGTTTTCCATCTTGTCCAAGTAAAATTAATCCCATAGGACAGCTCTCCAATACCAAATTCCTCACCAAGAGCCTTGATCCGATCTTTCAGTTTGTCTAGTGATTCTTGTACTATAACAGATTCATTAGCATAATAACAACATTCAAGAAGAATTTCTCATTCCCATTCCAGTACTGATTGGCTTCGTAGCCTTTGGTTTTGGAATGTGTGTGTGTGGGGGGGGGGTGTAATTTTGGTTTTTTTTCGGTTAGGATTTTTTTCTGATGGTTGCTGTTATAAAAACTGCAAAATGTGTAGCTTTCTGCTTATTTAGACTATCTAAATGAAAACACTCATATAAAACAGTTAATTAATTTCTCTTTTCTTCCTTTCATTGAGTACTAAAAAATTATCATTATTAACATTTTTATTGTTATATTCTTTCAGCCATTCTCTTTACCATTTTAATTTTCACCTGTTTTAGATAAGAGAGACAGTGAGAGCCTCAACTATTTATGTAAGCTCACTTTTTTCACAACAATATTGAGATATAATTAATTACTGTAAAATCATCCATTTAAAATGTACAATTCAATGGTTTTATTATTATAGTTGTCATATTTATGTCACTGGAACAAAATGCTTGACATCCACTATCCAAAGGTGGAGAAACTTATTTGCCTCATGGTTTCAGAGATTTCATTTCATGGTTGGTGGTCCCAAGGTACAAACATCATGGCAGAGGGGCATGGCAGCGGAAATCTGTTCAACTCATGGCAGCCAGGAAGCAGAGAAATTGAGCAAGACATAGCGAGAAATATATCCCTCAAAGGCACACCAGTAGTGTTCCATCTCCTCTAACTGAGATCAGAACAATCCCATGATCCACCTTTTCTTCACATGAGTCTTTGGGGGACATTTTCAATCTAATCATTACATTTATATTCACAAAGTTATACAAATATCACCAAAGTCTAAGCTTATGATGTTTTCATCACCCTGAAATGAAATTCCATTTTTGTTAGTATTCCCTCCTCATTGCCCTCCATCCTAACCTCTAGAAACCTCTAATTTCTTCCTTTATGAATTTACTTATTCTGGACAT
Organism: Heterocephalus glaber; assembly: GCF_000247695.1. The sequence continues at coordinate 2,217,212 of NW_004624851.1, read as the reverse complement.
TTCTATACTTGTATAATCATAAATATGTCATCTATTGTGCCCGGTTTCTTTCATTTAGCATTTTTTGAGGTTTATTCATGATGTAGAATATAACAGTACATTATAAATTTTTATTATAAAATAATATTCTATTGTATGGTTATATAATTTAGTTATCTAATCATAAAGGATAAGCAATACATTTATAAATGTATATTCTGTAAGTAAGCAAAGTGATGAACATGTAGGCTGTTTCCACCTTGCTATGATTATTCATGTTCAAGTTTTTTTGTATAAACATGTTTATATTTTCTCCAGAACATTACCAACACGATATTTTCTATTTGTCTGTTTTTAATTATAGCTACCCTAGTGTATGAAATAGTATGTCACTATGGTTTGATTTGCAATTCGTTAATGCCTAATGATGTTGAGCATATTTTCACTCACTTATTGGCAATTTGCTTATCTTCTTTCAAATAGTATCTATTCAAATCCTTCATCCATATTTTTATTGGAGATATGTGTGTATGATCATGGAGTGCATTTAGTTGGAATACTCATGTGTTCCAAGGCAACATTTGTTGGTATACATTCTTTTATTAGTACATGTTTGTAGTATATTCTTGATTTACTAAATGTTGTCATTTTTATCTTTTTTTACAGTAATTTGTACTAATATTATGATAATTTCTTCCATTTACTCATTTTAAATGAGTTGGAATTTTTAAGCCCATTCATTTAGCAGAATTTCCTTCAAAAATGTATTTATTTTCTGAGAGTGACTACCATAAGTGCTTTCATGCTGCTTCCTGTATAATTTTTATACTGTATTTCATGTGGCTTCTATTCCACATATGACTTTTTGTCATGTCTCCTTATTTCAAATCTGCAGCAGTTTTTGCAAGGAAGAATTATACAGTTATGACCTAGACTTTGGGATGAACACCTTAACATTAGGAGGATATATATATACACTTTTCTGCTATGTTGTCAAACAGTCAAAGAAATGCTGCTGTTGGATCTTTATTCACTTGGCTCTGGCAACTCTTTGTTCTATTTTACATTCCAGGATCTCTGTATCAATCTCAGTTGTGTTTTGTAGGCATTATGTTTTGTACTTTATAATTGTAGCTTAGTTTCAATGAAACAAGATTTATGTGGATTTTTACATTCATTTTTTTGCATTGCTATTATTTTGATGAGAAAAAGAAGAAATTTTCTGTATTAATTTCCTATAAACACACTAAAAATTATCCTGTTCTCTCTTGATTCTTCCCCATCATAACATCGATTCTTTCTCATCCACACCTTACTCCTTATTTACAATATAGAGTTGCCTTCTATTTTTATCAAGAAACAAAGATGCTAGCTTTTTATAAACCTAGTAATACTTGTCAAATATCTTTCTACAGTTTGACTACAGGTTTGAACAATAGCTTATATACTGAGTTACAATGTTCAACAGACAATTAGAAATGATTATTTGGACTTGGAAAATGGACAAAATTAGGGGTAAACACATATCTAATACAATTAGTATTAAACATCATTCATTATGCTTATGCTAAGAATGATTAGTATGTTTAACTTTAGGTATAAATGAAATAGCTGGGCACCCATCAACATAGAATAAATTGAGCTTATGAGAATGTGTCTCCTCTTTCCCACAATTTTGTCATGTAAGGACATGTTTATCTTTTCTTGCTCTTCTGCTTTCCACAATGTAAGAGCATATCATGATGACCCTCATTGGATACTAACACCCTGACACCTTGATCTTGGGCAGCCCCACCTCCAGAGCTATGACAAATTAAACTTCTGATGTGTACAAATTGCCACAGTCCTGCCGAGGCAAGCTGGAAAACCTGAAATGGGGCGTGAGGATTAAAGTAGGCGAGAGGACTCCCTGTGAAGACCGAGAAACTTTATTGACTTCACTATTCTCTTTTATAGTACTCAAGAATAGAAAACATCTTACATAAGACACATCTGGAAATTCCCCAAGCCTTGAGACAGTCCCGTGTTTTCTTTTCCCTATCTCCGTGTCCTTGTGCTGTTCTTAGTAATCCTCACCCCCGACTTACTTTCTCTTGCAATGTGCCTTTAATATTGTAATTAACCCTTGGCTCCCCACAGCAAATTACCTACCATCCAGTATTTTACAATAGTACTACAAAACATACTAATTGAGCAAGCAACATAATTAGCCTATATTTCTCAAAGTGTGTTTCTTTTGACACTATATCCATAAGCCATTAGTTGTTATTGTATGATAAATAACAAATAAGTTTGGCAAGAAGTTTAAATGATATTGAACATGTTTCTTGGTGACTTTTCACATCCTTTAATTAATATAATATGCATTAGGATACATCAAAAAGATAATGTGTATAGTATTTCCAAAACCTACTGGCCATGATCCCCTTCTAAAAGAGATCTATTATACTTTCATTCCTTTCAATTTAGTAATTTAGTTTTAGAAATTCTTTTATAATTTCACACTGAGAGAATGCTGGGAAAAGGCCATTAAAAGGAGCCAAAAACATGTAATTGTTGATAAATGATAAGAAAGAGAGGTTGAAATCTTTATAATCAGATCATATTGCATTATCTAACCTGACTTAAGTTTGTAAAATTGCCCTGGATTGAATGGCTAGTGAAGATGAGCACTGGAAGGCAGCTATACCCTTCTATCAGTTATCCCCTTTGACATTATTTCTTTTCGTATTAGACAACTAGTACTGATGAAGCAATAGTAGCCTTTGTATTTATATAAATCCTCTATAGTGTTTCAACTTGGAAGTCAAATAGAAATATACTCTTCCATTGTCCAAGTATGTTTTTAATAATTGTTAAAATTGTCATGGAAATAATTCATATTAGGGAACTAAAATTCTGTTTTTATAAATGAAATCATCATTCAGTAACTCAGTCTTATAAGTTTGAAATCATGTATGACATTTATGTCTCCCTTCCCCATACATTAAATCTATCCCTGAGTCCTGCTTCATTAATTTTCTTTCATTCTTTCTATAGTTCTAGCTCAGAATTCTCATCTCCTCATTTAAAATCATCTTGCATTGGGAAACCAGCTTCATTGTTTTGAAAAATCTTTATTTTTCATTTATAATTATCCTTGTCCTGGAACCTTCATGGATACAATGAATTCTTTTTAACTCTTTCAGGCAACATTCAAAGATTTTCATTTCCTAGCTCTGCATACTTCTCCAATCCCATGTTTTATTGTCCCCAGTAGGATTCTTTTGCCCTAGTCAGAGAGATCTCCTGTCAACTAGATATATGCATTCACTTTATTCCTCTTTATTCTCTCATTTCCCTATAGCTCTTAATCTATTTAAAACTAACTCATTCTTTGACAATCAGAATAAGTACTATTGCTATGTATCCTTTATAGCAAATAGATATATAGTATTATCTACCTCTCCTTCAACAACTGTGTTTTGCTACCCTCCATCTGGGTAAAAACACAAGACAAAGTTTCATTATATCCTGGATTAGCAGTTTTACCTTATGCTTATTTGAGACTTCTAAAGCACAGACCAAGGTCTTGAAGAATTCTAGTAAAACCCATGCAGTTTTTCAAAACACTTCAATCAACTCTGTTTTAATTTCTTTTTTTAATTTATTCTAAGCTATGCCTTAACCCAAGGCATGAGCCATCTTCGTGTAGGGAGAGCTTTTTTTGGTGTGTGTGTGTGTGTGTGTGTGTGTGTAGTAGATTCTCTCATAATTGCTTATTTTTTTGTATGTCCTTTTATTGGTACATTTTAGGTGTTCAATATAATGACATTCATCATTGGAGATATGTCCCTTTACATATTCTCTTGGTTCTTATTTTTTCCCCC
>NW_004624851.1:2182155-2192959 GCF_000247695.1 Heterocephalus glaber | reverse complement strand
TCTTTGTAAATAGGGAAGGGTGGAGGGGGTGAAGGGAGGGCTAGGAATGGGGAAAAAATAAGAACCAAGATACATTATGTAAAGGTACAATTCCCAATGAGAAATGTAATCCTGTTGTATACTTAAAATGTACCAATAAAAGAATTTACCAAAAGAAAAATGAAGACCGGATTGTGGTTAGTGATCAGGAAAAGAAAGATTTCTCAAAAATAGCTAGGGACCCTGTGAATACAATCCAGTAGCTACTGAATGATGCAAAGAAGAATAACACAAGAATGATCAAAGTCAATGAAAAAGCAGGAGATACCACAAATGACATAAAAAAACCTGTTCACAGAAGTAATGGCAGAAAACTTCCCAAGCAGGAGAAAAGAATTTGACATACAGATAAGTGAGCCATATAGGACTCAAACTAGCTGTGATCAAAAGAAATCCACACCTAGGCATATAATAGTCAAGTTTTCAGAAACCCAACAGAAGAACATTGAGGCAATACACTTAAGTGAAATAAATAGGACAGACATGTCCTATTCACATTAATAGATAATATGAAACAGAAAGAAAAGGTGCAAAGTGGAAGGGGAAATGGGAGGGGTAGGAGATAAGAAAGAAGGGAATGAAATTAATATGAGAAAAAGAAAAAATGGAAACAAAGACTTCGTAGATAGGGAGGTGTGGAGTGGTTGAATGGAGGGCAGTGGAAGGGGGAAAAATAAGAACAAGGGAGATTATGTAAATTTGGAAATTTCCAATGATGAATGTCATTATATTGCATACCTAACATGTACCAATAAAATAAATTTTTTAAGAAGAACAAAATTATTAAATCAGAGAAAAGAAACAAATCACATACAAAGGAAAGCCCATCAGAATCAAAGCGGACTTCTCAACACAAATCCTCAAGTCAAAAAGAGCCTGGAGTGAAGTATTTCAAGCCCTAAAAGAAAATAACCTCCAACTCCAATTGATGTATCCTGAAAAATATCTTTCAAAATCAAAGAAATAAGATACTTTCAGGCCAAAAAAACACCTGAGGAACTTCATGAATACCAAACCAGCACCCCAAAAATTTCTAAACAATATCCTAGAAAAAGACAATGAGGGTTAAAACTCCATGAAGCCCAACAGAATAAAGCCATCAGACAAGGAAAATAAATAAATGGAAAGGGGAGAAAAATAAATAAAAAGCCAACAATAGGAAAATATCATGATAAGGAAAGTCAATATATATGAGTTATAGCCATCAATGTTACTGGCCTCAATTCACCAATAAAAAGAAATAGACTGGCAGAATCGATCAAGAAGCAAGATCCAACAACATGCTGTATACAAGAAACACATTTAGACTTTGTTTCCATTTTTTTCTTTTCTCATAATTTTTCCCTTCCCTTCTTTCCTTTCCCCTTCCCCTCCCACTTCCCCTACCTCTTTGGGCCTTTTCTTACTGTCATTGGGTCACCCAATGATAATTGTAAACATATTGTATACCTAAAATGTACCAATAAAAGAATTTAAGCAAAATAAAAAAGAAACACATTTAATTAAAAAAGAATTTCATATCAATATCCCTGTCCTCAATTCACCAATCAAAAGAAATAAACTGGCAGAATGGATCAAGAAGCAAGATCCAATAATGTGTTGTATACAAGGAACATATTTAATTCAAAAAGAAATTCTTAGATTGAAAGTCGAAGGAAAATAATACTCCATGCAACAGGAACCTGGAAAAAAGCAGAGGTAGCTATCCTATTTTCAGACAAAGTGCATTTCAAACCAAAACTAATTAAAAGAGACAAAGAAGGGCCAGGGATTTTGCTCAGTTGGACCATGCCTACCTCAAAAGCTCATTGTCCTAAGTTCAATCCTTGGTAGCAAAAAAAAAAAAAAGAGAGAGAGAGAGACAAAGAAGCCCACTACATCTTTGTATAGGGAACAATCCAGGAAAAAGAAATGACAATCATAAATATATATGCACCAAATACTAGTGCATCCAACTATATAAAACAAATATTAATGGAAAATTAAATAACCACTAATACAATACTAGTGGGACCCTACTGTCACAAATAGATGGATCAACTAGTCAAAAATTCAACATGAAATACTAGAACTGAACCAAACTTTTGAACAAATGGAATTAATAGATGTCTACAGCATATTCCACCCCATAATATCAGAATATATATTGTTTTCAGCTGCACACGGGTTATTCTACAAAATAGACCATATGCTAGCTCATGGGACATGTCTAAGTAAATGTAAAAGAATTGAAGTTATCCCCTGTATATTGACAAATTATAGTGCAATCAAATTGGAGATTAACAGCAAAAAAAATCTAGAAGAATTTCACAAACATGGAAGTTGAATAACACCCTCCTGAACAACCAATGGGTCACAGAAGAAATTAAACAGTTTCTACAATTAAATGATAATCCCAATACAACATACTGGAATTTATGGGAATCAGTAAAAGCAGTCCTATGAGGGAAATTCATAGCAGTGAATGTTGATATTAAGAAAACAGAGCAAGCTCAAATAAACAGGCTAATTTTGAACCTCAAGCTCCTAGAAAGAGCAGAGCTGGAAGACAAACCCATAGCTCATACAAGGGAGGAAATTATAAAGATCAGTGCAGAAAATGCAATGGAGAATAACGGAATGATACAAAAAAAATCAATGAATCAAAGAGTTAGTTCTTTGAAAGAATAAATAACATTGACAAACCTCTAGCCAACCTTATCAAACAAAGGAAAGAAAAGGGTCTAATCCAGGAAATTATGAATGAAAAGGATGAGATTACAACAGCTCCAGCAGAAATCCAGAGGATCATCAATAACTACTTTGGGAACCTATATGCAAATAAGTTGGAAAACACAGAAGAAATAGATTCCTAGATACATATGAATTACCAAAGTTGGATCAAGAAGATATAAAAATTCTGTACAACCCAATATAAATCAATGAAATTAAAAATGTAATTAAAAACTCACCAACAAAGAAAAGCCTAGGTCTGATGGCTTTACTGCTGAACTTTGTAAAAAATTTAGAGAAGAGCTAATGCTACTACTTCTCAAGATCTTTAATGAAATTGAAAGGGAAGCATTATTCCCAAGTTCATTTCTGGAAGCAAGCATCACCTGATCCTGAAAGTAGAGAAAGACCCAACCAAAAAAGAGAACTGCAGGCCATTCACTCTAATGAACATAGATGCAAAAATGCTCAATAAGATATGGGCAAACAGAATACAGAAGTTCATTAAGAAGATCATATACCCTGACCATGTAGGATTCATCCCACGGACACAGTGCTGATTCGACATACATAAATCAATAAATGTAATACACTGTATTAATAGAGTCAAGGACAAATCTCTATGATCATTTCAATAGATGCAGAAAACGCATTCGACAAAATCCAACATCAATTCACGAAAAAACTCTACAGAAAATTGGAACAAATGCCCCTTATCTCAACTTGACAAAAAACCATCTATGAAAAGCCAACAGCCAACGTGATAGTAAATGGTAAAAACTGAAATCTTGCACACTAAAATCAGAAAGAAGACAAGGATATCCACTATCACTGACTACATTTTGGATTTGTTCATTTCCCCCTGAAGTTATATCCATATTTGTTCCCTGTGGTATGAAGCTCTGTTATGTTATATAAACATTTAGAATTGTTCTATCTAATGATACCCTCTTGACAATGTCTAGATCTCTTTACTTTCCTTAACCCATGTAACATTCTTTCCCTTGAGAGATACTTTGTTAATTATTAATATAGTTACCTCAAGCTTCTTTTGAATAGCATACTAGGAGTATATCTTTCATATTCATTTTCTTTTTAATTTGTTTATGTGCTATATGTGTTTCTTGTAGGCACTGTATAGGTGGATATTGCTTTTCCATCCAATATGACAAGTTCTGGCTTTTCATTTATAATTAGTATGATTATTGACATTATTAAATTTTGATCTAACTTAAATTTTCTTTATCTTCTCCATTTTTGTCTCCTTTTATCCATTTTCTGCTTTTTTTAGATTGCCTTTTTGTGTATATTATTCCCTTTTATCACTGTTATTGACTTATTAGCATTAGCTCTTTGTTTTTAAGTTTAGTTGTCATTTTGGTGTTTAGAATATAAATATTTAACTTTTCACAGTCAAATTATAGTATATTTTTCAAGTTATGGTTTTTCACATATAGAAGAACCTTACAATAGTATACTTTGATTTCATCCTTCATAATTTTATGTGATTTTGTTACATATTTAAAATTCCATAGTAAATTCTTACCTTTGTTTAAGCAATTATATTTTTAAGAGAATTAAAATATTTTACATTTACTCATGTATTTACCATATCAGGTATTCTTCATTCATTTTTATGGAATAACATTTCCATCTTATATGTTCCTTTTACATAAAAATTTTAACATTTCTTGTAGTACAGATGTGCTGGTGTTTATTTCTTATAACTATTGTATATGTGAAGACATTTTGATTCACACTCAATTTCTAAAATTTTTCATTAACACATAATTATTGTACATATTCTGGTGGTACAGTGTGTATTTCATACAATGTGTGCCAAATAGTGTAATTAACATTTACATTTCATCATTACATTGTTTTTGGAGCTATTGAGTGCTTTTCTTCTAGTTATTCATAAAATGCATAATAGTTTATTGTGTAATATAGTCACCCTACATATTACAAAACATTGAAAATTATTATAAGTATTTTGGTAATCATTGTCCAATTTCCCTTCATTTCCCCTCCCTCCATTCTTCTCATCCTGTATTAATCACCATTCTGTATTGTTATTGGCAGCTTTTTAACATCCACATATGTTTGAAATAATGAATTTTCTTTCTATGTTTCACTTAACACAATGAACTCTAATTCTACACATTTATCAATTTTGCTGCCAATAAGGATATAATTTTTATGTGTGGATAATATTTCATGTAATTTTTTAATCCATTTTCTTTGTTATTTTCTGATTTTAAAGTTATTTTCACTGGGTATAGAATTCTAATTTGAATGGTGTTTATTTTCTTTCATTACTTTAAATCCATGTAATTCTTCTACCTTCTCACTTGCATTATTGCTCATAAAAATTCTGCTGTAATATTTATATTTTCCCCTCTGAACACAATGTTTCATTTAAACATTTTATTCTTTTGTTACTGATTTTGAGCCATTTGATTATGTGTGTGGGTATAGCTTTCAACACGTTATTGTACCTGGGGTTCATTGAATGTTGGATCACAGATTATAATTTTCATCAAATTTGTGAACATTTGGCCATTATTTTTTCCAAATATATTTTTCTTCTGTCTTCCTCTCCTCCAACACATCTAATTATATGTATGGTATGATGCTGGACATCATCCTATAGATGACTAATATGCTTCTTTGAAACAAGTATTTCTTTTCTCTTTTTGCTTTAAGTAGTTTCTGTGGTTAGGTCTTCAAGTTAACTATAATCTTTTCTTTCACTTTTTGATCTGATATTAATCCCAGGCACTGTATGTTTCATCTTATTCATTATAGTGTCTACCTCCAAGTCTTACATAAGTCTTTTTTTTTTTTTGGTACCAGGGATCGAACTCGAGTCCTTGCGCTTGCACAGCAGGCAGCAAAATCACTGAGCTAATTCCCCGGCCTTACATAAGTCTTTTAAAAATACACTTGTATGTTTCTAAGTTTTCCAACTCCTGATAAAAAGTTACAATAACTCATCTAGCATCTTCTTAAGCTAATTCTAACATCTATGTAAACTCTGATTAAGTTTCAATTGATTGCTTTTTCTTCCTATTTATGAGTTTATTTTCTTTTTGCTTTGCCTGCTTTTATGTTTTGATTGGATGCCAGATACTGTACATGATCATTTTGGGGGGTACTAACTTAGTTCTGGGATGCAGTTGAAACCAATTTTGTTCTTTTCCTTTGTACTAGGTAAATAGTGTTTCTGCCAAATTTGCATTTTCCTGGAACTTCAGAATGTAGCTCTACTTGGAAATAATTTCTTTGCAGTTGTAATTAGTTAAGATGAGGTAATACTAGGTTAGGGTGGAGCCTAAGTCCAATTATTGTTGTACTTATAAAAAATTCATATGATGATACATAGAGAAGAAGGCAATGTGGAAATGGAGACAGAGATTAGAGTGATACAGGAACAGCCAAGGAATGCCAAGGAATTCCAAGAATTGTTAGCAACAGCCTGACTTTAAGAGAGAAGTATGGGACATATGTTTTGCAGATCCTCTAGAATGAACCAGTCCCGATTACACTTCGATTTCATATTTCTGGCCTGATGAATTTTAAGAAAATTTGTGTAGTTTTAAGAAATGCCTTTTGTGGTCATTTTTTGCTACATTTCTAGCAAAGTAATACACATATGTTGCATTTGTGTGACCAAAATAGAATTTAGTATGCAGCTAATTATTTCCCACTAGTAAGGCTAGACCCTCTTGAATACTCTCCTCAAGATTCCAAGCATTCTTAGGTCTTACATTCTGGTTGGTAGGAATAGATATTATTCCTGACTCTGTAGGAATTTCACAACACACCCTTAAGTAGTTTAATCACAGTCATGTGCTATCAGTATTCTGCTAAATGCCCAAGGAGGACTCTCTGTAGATTTTTAGGCTTCTCTTTCAGAGAAGCACTCTATTCTCAGACACTCTGTCAAATAACTCTACCTGTCTTGAACTCACTGGGCTGTCTTTAACTCAAGAAGCCTTTTAGGCTTCAACTTTGCTACTACTGGATAATGTCCTGTAAATTATTTCCAGGCATTGACCTAACATTGTCTTACAGCTCATTTTATTTCTCTCAAATTTTCACAATCACTCTCCTGTGTTGCCTAATGTCCAACATCTTTAAAACTATTATTTCATACATTTTTCTCTTGTAAGTTATTATTTCTAATGGATGCTATTGTATCTTGTTTGGAAGTGGAGAGGTCTTCAGTTGAAATTATGCAGAAGGTCTGAAAACATTTTCAGTATTTCTGAGTAGTTGAAAGGAAGAGGAACAAATACTCTGTGTACAAGGTAAATTAGGCAGTGATAGTTCCTCTAGCATTCAGATGGTTGTGAGATACAGGTCTCAGGGGATGATAAGAAGGCATAGATGCAGCATTGCTGTCAGATCAGAAGTCCATCCTGTCTACCTAGGAACCTTGATCCTGGAGTATTGACCAAGTTCTAACAACAGGTGTTCATAGTCTTGTAGTGAGAAGTAAATTAGTTAAAATATGTTAAGTGCTTCAAAGGTCTTCTGTTTTTATGTATCAAAATTTATTTTCTATGTGGAACAGACATTGTCTTGAGTGACACTTTACTCATTTCCCCGCAATTGTATGCAGATAAAAACTGCCAACATTTTATTGCCCCATACTTTCTGCCAAATTGATTGTTTTCTTTCTAATATATCTGAGACATGCCAGGCAGTGCAATACTAAATTGAGACACTGTGAAGCAAGAGTGTGCTTGGTGTGTTTTAGCAATGCCAAGGAGACTACTGTGAATGGTATATGGAAGGAAATTAATTCACAGGGGAAATTTGTCAGGTATTAAAATCACATTTCAGGGCCAGGGATTTAGCTCAGTGGTTCTGAGCTAGGCAACCTGCCTAGCAAGCACAAGGTTCCAAGTTCAATCCCTGGTACCAAAAAAAAAAAATCACATTTTACTCATAAAGCATGGTAAAACTATGTTAAAATTTTTTATTAGTCTGAATGAGAGAATCTTTGGGAATTTTAAACAATGAGGTAATATTTGCAGTATAATTTTGATAGAATTATTCTGACTACTGAGTGAAGAAAAACATGCACGGATAGCAAGAATGAAAACACAAAATTTATTTTAAACTTATTGAAACAATTCAGGTGTTAGGTCTTGATTGTCTGGCTTGTGGTGTTGGCATTATGAATGATGAGAAACGGTTAGATTTTAATACAATTTGAAAATAGAACCAAAGAGATTTGCTGATTGGTTAACTGAGTTGTGAGAAAATGAGGAAAGAAGAATGAATAAAGCTTTTTTAAAAATCTGTACAGAAGGGATATAATTTACTCTGATAGGAAAGAAATAAAGACAGTTTTGAAATAAGGTGTTATATTAAATTGCATGTAAAATAGTCAAGTGAAAATATCTAATAGGAATTTGGTTATGCATGGCTGTGCATTAGGAGAGCAAAGAGGGAAAATTCAGGAAGATAGAAAGGGAACTGAGGGAAGAGAGTCTTAACAGGCATAAATAAATAAATCTGTTCAAAAAGGAGAGCATGTCAAATTATGCTGCCATGGCAATAGTTTGAGTGCTAAGAGCTGTAAAGATAGTAATCACTGTATTTGTCAAGATACAGCTCATAGGTAATCCTAAAATACTGAATAGAGAGGTAAAAGTCTGTTTGAAATAGGGTCAAGAGAATATGAGACTTCATAGTTGGGTGCATAAATCCAATTGTATCAACACATCCTCAAATATCACTATGGATGAACAGATAAACATAAACTACACATAACCCAGTTTTGATCAAAATATCAAATAGAAAATACTCTGAATATCAAATTGCAAAGAGAAAAGTAGTGGCATTCCATGTGTTAGAAATGTGTCATACATCCCTTAAGCAAGAGAAATACTCCTTCCAAAGACATATAACCTGGATCTATTCCTAAGGAAATATCAGAAGACTCCAAAACAAAGTGGATTCTCCAAAATGAATTGCCTATATTCTTTTAATATTCCAAACTATACATATAATATTTAACTTTGTAAGGTTTTATAAAATAAATATATGAATCTGATGCTGGGAAAATAAAAGGGAGTGGAGGGAAGGGGGAAAATAGAATTGAAATGTGTTATGTACATGTACCAATTACCTAGAGTGAAAAGTAATCATTATGTACTGCAAACATGTATTAATATAAGTAAAAAATTAAAGGTAAGTAAAAATTAAAATTTAAAAAGTATCCCAGATTTTAAAAGACTAAATGATTTTAACAACTGAATGTAATACATCATTGAGGACTAGATTCTGGGATGGAAAAAAGAAATAATTATAAGAGACATTAGTGAGACAATTTGTGACTATGGACTGTGCATTAGAATGGGGCCAGACAGATAACAGGGTAATAGGGAGAATACATACAATTAAAATATGTGTATGTGTAAAACTGTCACAATGGAAACCATTAGTATGTTCCATTAATATGTACTAGTATGTATAATAACAAGTGATAAGAATTTGAAAAGAAAATAATATTCTATACTGTTGAATTTCCTTGATCTAATAACTGTACTGCAATTATATAAAAGAATGTCTTCATTTTTAGGAAATACATACTGAAATATTTGGATTAGTACATGTTTGCTGTATACAGTGATTACATTTATCATGGGGCATTGTTGGATGTACATAACATGTCTTAATTCTTTTTTCTTCCTCTCCTTCACTTCCTCTCACTTCCCTCCATCTCTAGATACCTTTCTCATTTGTAAAAGAACTATATCCCTGATTGCTATTATCCATTCTTTATTTTACTCCTTCAGTTATTCACACCTTATGTGTTCATATAAGAAACTGAAAGAAATCATGCAATATTTAAACTGTGTGTGTCTGATTCATTTTACTTTACATCTATTTTCCTACACATAACTCAGGTTTGTCCTTCTTTATGACAGAGTAATACTGCATTGTGTGCAAATATCACATATTCTCTATCTGATTATCTGTTGATGGACAAATAAGCCCCTTACAAAATTTAGCTATTTTGAGTTGTTCTGTTACAAATGTGTGTTTGCATGTATTATTGTAACATAATGTCTTTGACCTTTTTGGAATGATACCTAGAAAGAGAATAGCTGAGTAGAATGGAATTTATATTTATAGTTTTTTGAAGAACCTCCATACTGATTTCCGTAGGGTTTGTACAAGTTTATATTCCTCCAAACAATTTAGAAGTGTTCCTTTTCTCCCTAAGACTCACTAGCATTTGTTATTATTTGATTTATTGTGGATAGTTATACTTTCTGGTGATACTTGTGTTGTTTTAATTTGTATTTCTTTAATGGCTAGAAATGTTGAAAATTTTTAATGTATGTATGGCCATTTGTACATCTGAGAAGTGTCATTTCACCTCATTATGCTAATTTTTTGTGCTGGGGATCAAACTTGGGACCTTGTGCTTGTGAGACAGGTGTCAGAACCTTTGTGCTAAATCCCCATACTATAATGCTCATTTTTTTAAAGTGTATTTTATATGGGGCTAACAAATTTTTTGAATTTTTTATATATTTTACATGTTAGTTCTCTGTCTGAGGAATACCTGACAAAATATCTTTCCCATTCTGTAGTTTGTCTCTTCATTCTACTGTTTTTTCCCTTTTTTATGCATAAGCCATTTAATTTTATATAGTTTCCTTTTTGGTTTTTGATGTTATTTCTTATGTAACTGAAGTTCTGTTTAAACTGTCTTTACTTATTTCTTTTTTTTTTAATTCTTTTATTGGTACATTGAAGGTATACAACACAATTACATTTCTCATTGGGAATTGTACCTTTACATAATGCATCTTGATTGGCATTTTTTTTTCCCATTCCTCGCCCTCCCTTCACACCCTCCACCCTTCACTATTTACAAAGATTTTATTTCCATTTTTTTCACTTCTCATCATTTTTCCTTTTCTTTCTTTCCTTTCCCCTGCCCCTCCCAATACCCCTACCCCTTGGACCTTTTCTTCCTATTTTACATTATCGATTATTCATTCTAATCATTGGTACATTTTAG
>NW_004624851.1:2131568-2156058 GCF_000247695.1 Heterocephalus glaber | reverse complement strand
TCCTCTCTAGATTTATTAATCATGTCTTGCACTATGAGCACAACCTCTGCTGTTATCTGGGAAATTATTACTGATTTTCTTTTTTCCAGATCCTCTTTTGTTGCCAGTTCAGGGAGTCCAGGTTGTTGAGTATCGGAGTGTTCCATCTCCTTTCCCTTTGTAGTTACTGTATGTGATCTGGAAGTCTGTTTTTGAGATTTGTTTACATGTCTTCTCATTTTGATAGGGGAAGGCAAGGTTGCTGTTGGTGCCTGCATGGGTCACCTCCTCTGTGCTTTCAGGGGTGGTTTGGTGGCCCGGAAGCCTCCTCTTGTGCGCTGGGAGCAGCTCACCTCCTCTGTGCTCCAGGAGTTCTGGATTCATTTCAGAATCTCATTCCTTGTCAGCTCCAAGGGAGGAAGAGGACAGTGGAAGGGCCTGGGAGGAGGAAAGCATCTCAGCTTATGGTGAGTACTGAGGCAGAGATCACAGAGAGAGAGAGAAATCCTTCCAGATGGCCCCCAGTGACTCACCTCTTCCACATGAGATAAAACTGATTTTTAAAAGTAAAAACTGCTTAAATGTTGGCTTGTAAAATATTTTCAATAATCAGTTTATTATTGTCTAAATGAACAATTATTAGTTTGTTATACATCTTATATATCTGAAACTAGATATACAACTACAATCAAGATACGTTGTGAGTTTAAGCTTTAAATTGTAAGGCTACATAAGTTTAATATATACCAAGTAACAAATAAGTGCTCTCTTTTATACAATATACATTTAGACAATAGACATATAAAATGGTCAATATTTGACATCTATTTAATTCTGGTCTTGCCATTTAAAACTTGGTCTATATCTATCAGCTTTGATTAAACAAACATTTTGTTATTGTATAAATGAGATATATGTATGAATTGTGCAATAAGTCTATTTGTGCTCATTAACACTGTTTTCTAAATCTATGAGAGCTCTAAAGATGTCCTTAATTTTATTAGTGCAGTTACATCCTGTAAACCTGTTAAAAGAGTCTAAATTTTGCCGTAAGAGTAAAAACTAAGTAAATATATGCAAGGATTTCCATATAACTGTGATGCTAAATATTGCGAACCTCATACATTATTAAGTGCTTTTGTTTCCTAAGTGTACAAGCCTTCAAACCCACAACTAGAAAACATCTTATTATACTAGTAGCATCCAGTCTAAAATTGATTATGGAGGTAATGTTACATCAATATTAGGTTTACCCATTTACTGGAGATACAGACCAGCACTTAAAAAGATGGAGGGAGCCAAAAAAAAAACAAAAACCAAAAAACCACTTTATTATTCTAGTGGGCCCAGAGGAGATAACTCTCCAAATTCTGTGCCCCAAGAAAGAGTTATGCTATTCTTTTTATACAGAAGCTACAGAAGCAGAATAAAGGCAGTTATTCAAGCAGGGACAGCTTGTAATTTAACACCTCTGGGTATCCTTGGTCTGATGAAGAGAAACAGGCTACCATCAAAACAGGATATAGCAAAAGTGTTATCTTTAGCAACAGAGTTGTCAGAGCAGAGAATAGTTGCCACAGGGAGGGGGAAGATTAAGGGGAAGGTGACAGACAGCAGTAGTCATGGCCTTTAGTGTTTTATCTAATACTTAAGACTTAGGTTTTTTTTTTAAGTTTTGCTTTCCTCTTCTGAGGTCAGGGTTTTGGGTTGGTGCTATAGGTTTATCTACAGAAGTGGAGAGAACATTGTAGTTAAGAAGTAAAAACATCTTTTACTTGGAAGGGGGCTGGCTTCAGGGTGAAACACCTGAATGTGGTTAACTGTCAGAGTCTGGGCAAATGGTGAGAACTGGCAAAAACAAAAGAGGGGCCCTTTGTTATTTACTTTATTAGTTAAACTTTGCATAATTGATATTTGTGTCATAATACTATGTGATTAATAGTTTCTAAGTGACATCTCCAGACTTTTTAAACCCCCTCTGAGTTGATTATATATGCCACAGATCCCTAGACATACAATCTTTACAAATTTTTCAGTAAAGTACAGGTGTTGTGTACAACTCCATTTGTCTGCTTTACATAAAGGAAATCTTAAAGACACACATTGCATCTTAAATGTTTATGGATAGTTCAATCTCTGTTCCCAAAATGTCACTTTTAGATTTTATTTTATAAACTTGGTGCCAATTTAAGAAGGACGATTTTTAAAGGTTTATTTTTCTCTGAATATAAGCTGAAGAGTAGAGACAAGGCTTCAAAATTTGTTTTATAATAAGGAAAGATAGTGCACAAATATCCCATCTATCAATATTCAGCTCTTTTCTGTTACTAAAATGGAAATTTAAATGTACTTTTATAGATACAAAACCCCAATGGTTTTAGTAAAATAATGTCAATATAATTGTACTAAAATATATTTGCTCTTGCTTTCAAATTTTCACTATAAAACTTTATGACTTAACAATTTATAAGAATTTGAATTCTTGCCGGCGATTTAGCTCAGTGGTTCTGCCGCCTACCTCGCAAGTGCAAGGACCCAAATTTGATCCCTGGTACAAAAAAAAAAAAAAAAGAATTTGAATTCTAAAACAGCAGTGATTTAGAAAGTAGTAGCTCTCTGGCCATATTTTATATGTTTTTCGAACTTCATGGTATCTAAATAAGATTGTGATTGTTCAATCTACTGCTTCCATTTCAGTACTAGTGTAACTGACCTCCTAGATGTTCAAGAACTAAGGCTTGGTAACCAAAGCTAAAAAAAAAGACTACTTGGCTAAGAGGATGACCAATATATTAGCACTGGGTCTGCAAGGTCAACAAGGACACAGGACACAAGGGGATGTCTCTAAAAGGCCCTACAATTTTTGTGAGTCACTCAACCTCCTGAGCATGGAGATTATTGGATGCTAGAGGACAAGAGTCAATCAATGTGCTAAAAGGAAGGTCACCAAAGAGGGAAATGTCTCCCATGCTCCCAAGAGAAGCGATATGATCAAGCAAGACCATGATGCATCCTGGCAGATAACATTCATAGAGGAGCTAAGAGGCTCTACATATGGTCCCAAAAATAATGGCTGAGGAGCCTTAACTGACCTTGATATATAGATATAAATGATATGGATATATATAGACCTTTATATATAGATAGATTAATTTTGGTTAACACAGGTGTCACTTTAAGTTGGTCTTAAAAACCCAGCAGAAAAATATAACCAACAAGATATATAAAAATTAATAGCAATATAGGCTAGATATACAAAAGAGACTACAGTTACTACACTGGCTCCTGCTGACAGTCTCTAATTCTACCTGTAGCTTACCACTACTATGGTTCAATGAGGCTAGAAAGCCACAGTGGCAACTATAGAAGCTCAGCAAAAATCTTTAATTGTTTTAACAAGAACAATTTTAATTTTTCATCAAAACCACAAAGCCCTTGATCTTCTTATTCCTGAAAGTGGAGGGACTTACACACTCATAAATAAAAGTTTTTGTCTTTAGATAATTTACATAATATAAAAAAGGTTCTTAAAGCAGTAAAATATATATCAGTCTTATAGATAACCTCCTGGCTGCCAAAAAATGGAGAATGTGTCTCTTCCTAAAAAAATGTTGCTTATATGCCAACCAGTCTAAAGTAGTGAAAGATGCAACACAAAAAATAAGTGATAATGACTCTAAGATCTACAGGAATTATCTGGGCCTTAGAGATCCTAGACAATAACATCCTGGTTACTTCTCCTGGTGAGACTATAGCTAATGGTTCTCATAGTTTTATTGTTTAGATCATGCATATTTAATATGTTAGTTGAATTTATTTCCTTCTGTTTGACAGCCTTAAAACTGTAGATGGTGGTATAGACAGATTCACCAATAGACACTCCTCTCAGTTTCTACTCAGGTACCTTAGATAGACCTTATGGTGATGGAAAGTGACTGCTACCCTGCCAATTCTCCCTCTCAGCTAGAAGCAGCCAGATCAACCAAAGCCCCCTCACACTTAACAGCAGCTAGGGATACCAATGTTAGGAGAATTGAGACACTGAGATAGACAAACAATAGAAAGTTAGGATAAGGACCCGAGTAAACTGAGATTAAGTCCTGGGAAAATTAAAATGTAAGGGGAAAGAGGTACACTGAAGTGTGCCCTGGGAAGCTAGAGAGCAGGGGATCAAGGGAAGACTGTTCCCCTAACATTAGAGGCCTAGCTAAAAAGACAACTCACTGTTTCAAAGGCTATACTGAGATAAGCCGCCAGAATCTGAAGTGCAAGGGAAGTCTACTCCTCTTAATATCAGAAGCCTAGCTGAAAGCGCCAACCACATTGTTTCATTGTCTCATTTTTCCACGTCCACCAAAATAGCCCAACAAAGTGGTATAAATCCCTGAACTTGGGCACCTCTTTGGCATCTTCCCTTGGAGCCCCGCTTGGCTAGCAACACCTTTTCTTTGTTCTGTCTAATAAACTGCACAAGATCTGTTCTCCACTGCTGTCTGTTGACTTCATTCTTTTTCACCCTCGGGACCAGAGGCCAGAGGGATTGAGAGATTTGGTTACACTACAATAAATTTTCCCAGGAAGTTGGACGGTTTCACTATACTTTTTGGTAATGGTAGATCAGTTTAATGATCTTTTAAAATTATTTTCAGGGTACTGTTTCTAAAGAACCTGAAGAGATTTGAAGGAACTCATTCATCAATTCCTTAGATGCTCCAATAGCTTCACTTAACAACATGACATCATTCACAAATTTGATCAATTTGTTTGGCTTTGTGTAAATTACTGTGTGGGAAATATTGTTTTAGGACAAAAATTTCAGTTTGCTTTTTATCAGAGTCATGTTTAAATGTGAGTTCACTTGGGTTTTGAGCCATACACTGAACCATGTTACAAATTATAAGACATGCTCTGTAGGTGAGGGTAATGCATTATCTCAATTAGCAGGCAATTCAAAAAATAAGAATTTATGTCATTTCCATTAGGAAAAATGTTGAGAGAGAGAGAGCAAATATCTGTATCAGTAAGGGTTCTTCAGAGTAAAAAACAGGACCAACAAGATATATCTTTATTTCTAGCTAGCTAGCAAGTTAGTTACCTGCATATGTGCATACATACATGCAAACACACATACACACATAGAAAGTCATGGGGAGGAGGTAAATTATTTTAAGGCTTTGCTCATGTAATTATGAAGAGTAGCAAGTCTGTAATTTATAAGAATGGTCGGCTGTGTACTCAGGCAGGAGTTGGTGTTGCACTCTTTAGCCTGTATTCTGAAGGCAGAATTTCTTCTTGCTGGTAATACCTTTTTCCTCTTTGTTTTTTGCTCCTAAGGCTTTTCAGTTGATTGGATGAGACTTAGCCAGATTATTGTTGTTGTTCCTGCTTAAAATAACTGATTGTCGATGTTAACCATATCTCCAAAGTATCTTCACGTAGCACCTTGATTAGTGTTGGATTAAATAACGGGGTAATATAGTTTAGCCAAGTTGACACAATAAGCATCACAGTATCTTATAATGATATATAATTCTTCAAGTTTCTTTACATTTCTTAAGTAAACTATCCGTTAAATACAGAGATGAGATTTATTATCCTTAACATGTTTTTTTCATGGAAGAAACCGTACCACATTCTTACTGTTAGCTGACAAGATTTTTACTCTCACTTACTGACTCAATATAACCCATTTCTCTGTTTATTTTTTTGCAAGATTTGGTAGTATTCTTAGTACTTCAATGATGTTCCCTGACTCCATTTAGGTGAAATAGTATATTAGTCAGCTTTCCCATTGTTGGGATACAATACCCAAATGCACAACTTAAAGGAGGAGGGGTTTAATTTGGCTCACAGTTTTAACTAAAGAGATTTAGTCCATAGTTGGCAGGTTCTGAGGCAGAAACATTACAGAAGAAGAAGGGCATGGTAGGACAAAAATCCCTAGTTCATGGCAGGTGGAAAGGCAGCAGGGGAACAGTGCCAGAAAGGAATTGGTGAGGGACCATATGTACCACACAAGGCCATGCCTCCATAACCCAGTCTCAGACACTCAGGACTGTGTTCTATTAATCTTCTAGGCATTTCTTAATCCAGTGAAATCAGAATAAGGAAAACAAATAGCTTACTAGAGCCTAATGGGAAAGGGTTATTTTGAAATTTTCAATTTGCTTATATGGAACAGTAAATTCTCACAAAAAAAACACATATCACATATTCAAGAAGGTTTATTTATTTATTTTTTGCCACTTTCAGTAATTGAGAATTGCATTAGTTCATCGTAAGTATGCAATTGCTTTCAAAATGTTTACTAACAATAAAATTTTTCATTCTATTTACTGTGCACATTTGTGAGAACTTGCTTGTTCTTTTGATGATAGTAGCAAGAGTAGTTTTATTTGTAATATTAGTTCTGTCTTTTATAAAACTCTGTCATTCTTTTGTGGACCTCATTTTGGGATATGAGCTGTCCAGTAAATCATATCACTTTGACTACAAACAAAGTTAACTAACATATAGTATATTTGGACAATCTTAAGTTATTTAGAGTTTGTATCTCAATGATGAAATAGTGAATTTTTGGTTCTCTGATTATGTTGAAAAAGTAATTAACAATTGAAATCACTAAGAGAAATATATAATATTCCAAAATGTGTACTTCCTCTTATCTCTTTTTAACCAAAAGCTAGTAGCCTAAAAAATGAGCCAGAACTACTTTCTTATAAGGCAGATAAATGAGGAAGAATCCAACAATGAATTTGGAAGTTATTGAGTATGGAGAGTTTCCTCCAGGAAGACTGGCACTAAATTGTCCCAAAATGTACAACTGTACAAACTTTAGATTTTAAGATCTTTAGGGAAAAATCAACTCCAAGATCCATTTTAATGTTTAAAAGCCCTGAGAAAAAAACAGATACACTGCAGATACCTGTTGTCATCAATCAGCCCTGATGGTTCTTTATCAGAAAGTGCTTCTTTTCATGAATAAGCAACAAATCTAGCAGCTCTTTTATTTGAAGCTATTAAGTAATGCCCTACTTTCAGTGTTAGTATTTCAGATGACTTTCATGCAGGAAATCTGTAGTTGCAAATCTAATGTCATGATTTTTAGACTGGCTACATAGAACATGTCAAATCAAAGTTACCTTTAGTATAATTTCATACAGTCCAAGCAAGGAAACAGTTTTTACTTGACAAGTGTTTAAAAAGAAAGTGTTTTGTTATATTGATGTATTTTGTCTTTTTGATAATATATTAATTATTAACACAGATGCCTTTATATGATACATGATGGAGTAAAATCATATGTAATATTATTTAGTCAGAGATTGTGAATTTTTAAAATGGTTAGTCAATAGAAGTTACAATATCATCCTTAATATTTCAATTCACATGTAATTTCGTTTCATGCATGCCACCAATAAAAAAAATTATAGTAAGTTTTCAGAATTGAGGGTATTAATGATTACGTGATAAATACAGGTCTGGAAGTGGTAGTACTTTTACAAAATTATGCAGCTGTGCTCAGAAAAAGAAAATCATTAACATAGAAGTGCAGCCAAGTAGCTGTGTTTGATATATATACGTCTGTACAACCTTGCCCTGTGCTATCTAGAAGATTAATGAAACAAATATATCTTTGCCTTTTAACACAGTGGGAGAAATTTGCTGAAGCTTTTAGTGTATAGTACACATAACATGTTCTATAAAACAAGGGGGAAAGTGAAGTAATTAATTTTCAATTCTTTCCTAATCCTATATATAAAGGAAAAAAAGTTAATGCCCAGGACCAAATATGTTATAATTAGACACAGGATCTAAATTATTTTTTAAAGTAGACATGTATTCAGGATCACAAAGCTAGCATACAATGCACTTTTCTACGTTGTGATAATAAACATTACAGTACTACCTTCTGTAGTTAATATAAATGAAGGTAAAAATAAAACAAATTCAAATCTCATAAATGCTCCAGAGATTTTCAAGGAGATAGGAAGGTGAGTGTTCATTTTCAGATATGTCATTCTGTGGTATTGTGAGGGATCCAAACAAGTTATCTTCATTCTTTGATATGGATTATGTTGACTGTGGGTCAATTGCATTTTTTATCTTTGCAGTAAAAAAATATATTTTATACAGTAAATAATAAAACTGTTCTGAATTGATTCATAGAGCAACAGCAATTCATAAAATTGTCATATTGCTTCATGGTTCATTCTGCCATCCAATGAACTGGGCTTTTCTTGGTTATTCTTACAAAGGAGGCAGTGGCCATTATTTGATGTCACCTAGGAGAGCAATATGATTTTCAAGGTCACCAAGTTTAAATTCAGTGAAATTTTATAAGCTGAAATGACATTATTCTGATATCCATGCCATGGATAGCAGAATTGAATTCCAGCAAAATTATAAAGTGGATGAATTTCTTTAGTTGCCTGCTGTGCCCTCATTTAGGAACCTTTCTTTTTTTTTCTGGTGACAGTGTAAAATTCATGTGCCATTTCTACTTCAATGAGAAAAATTTACTGATTCTAGAGTGAATATTCCTTGAGAGAAATCATTAAAATTGTTTTATTCTAAAATAATATGCAGTATTATTATTTGTATAATTCACTCTAATATGTTAGATAATTTCCAAAGTGTATTATTTACACTATTAATAGCTTATCTTTTATACAGTAGATTAGACAGGACAAGCAATCAAAGAGAAACACCCATTATGTCATTAATGTAGGCAGGGTAAGCACATATATAGGAATTATCAAATGCATTCCAAATACACAAACTTCTGTGTCGGTAAGCAATGATCTTCCTTATTTATCACTAGAAGTGAGGCTTATATAATCTTGCAAAATAGCAATATGTGTTAACAGGTGATTGCAAACTTAAAACCATCTATATTACAATGACTTCACTTCTTGAAGCCTGAGAAAACTGTTTTAGAGAATGTATAACTGTTCATGAGAGCCAGGGTAATTTGAATTGCATTTGGTAACTCTTGTGCTACTACATTGACCAGTTAAAACATTTTGGCATATCACCTGTTGATTTTTGGTCCTTAGGCATCTCCATTCAGAAAGGTTTTCCAATATGCATATGCTTGTCTTCTATTGGCTTTCCCTGTTCTTTCAACTGATGTCTTATTAGTTGTCATAATGAAAAGAGTGAATTGCCTAATCAGGTTTTTTATAGTACTAAGAACGGGTAAAGATTTAAAAAATTATATGTATATAATGGATGTCATCAAAATCAGTGGTATTGTTACTGAGAATGAGCTTACGATATAGTCACTTGAAGAGAAGACCTATCCCCCCATCATCATCATATAGAATAGAAAAACAAAGATATGCAGATTGTCAACATCTGTGAAGTGAAACTTCCATATTTATCATGGAATTAATGCTTTTGAAGTTATAAATATAGAAATGTAGCTCTGCATCTGTTAACTCATGCTTTTTGACAATAAGCTGTGCTGAAAGGCTGTCTGTTGGTATTGCATACAAACACTGTGGGCTGAGGAGTTGCAACTTGTTTAATGTTTTCTGACGCACATCTTTGGGCCATATGGTCAGTGTCTCATAGAAGCAAATTGTCTATAATTTTCTTCCAGAATGAGGAAAGGGTAGTAAAATTATTTCAGAGCTATAGAACAGCCTCAATAAAATTTGTTAATTATATAGATTATACCAAGGTTGGTAAAATTAGTGGATCTCATCTACTGTCTATGCATATAGCTCAGAGTCAGATATGTATACTTTTGGAATTAATATATCAGAGATGTATTGTGTTATTTTCTCTATGACTGAGGTATTTCATTCTCCATCCAGGTGGGGACTGAGTAGTATATCTCCTTTCCTAGAGCCAAAGAAATACAGCTTACATGAATGAGCAGACTTGCCGTAGTTGTTTTTCATCAATATTAGGAAGCAAAGTATATGTGTTTCTCTACTCCAATAGATTTATGTGTTCCTATTTGTTTACTTTAGAATTTGTAGTTGTATGTTGGTAGTGCCACCAATTCAGAGCATTAGCCTATAAAGACTACTTGTAATAACATTCATTTTTAAAAATCCGTCCTAATTCAATAACTAAGTGTGTGTCATCATAATGGAAGTCAACAAGCAATAGGGCAAAGTAAATATCAAACCAATGTCTACTTTACTCATGATTTAAAAGGTATATACAATGGATATTAAGTACTGTAAAAGGAAACATGATGTCCTTAATCTTCAGAGAGAGTAGTGATCTACAGTCTATGGATACTCAGTTTTGAGTTGTTTAGTCAGAAATAGAACGAGGCTGTGTACAATAATCATTTCCGTTACTTGTGTCCTATGGTCTGTGGCATGCAATTGCAGGCCAGCTAGTTAACTGGGGGTAACTTCTGTAATTAGAACATGAAATGAAACCAGTTGGTCCACATTAAGAATTTGCTCCATGTTGTGAATCTTATTAATATCATGGTCTAAACAATGCAGCAAATAAATTCTAACTCAAAGTAGAAATAGAATATGTGTTGTCTAAATAGTCCATGATGACTCACTATTGCTATGACTGCAATTCTGAAATTCTAGTTCTGGTGAATGAAAACATACATTATTGGAGAGGCAAAATAGTTTTTTGCCTAAAATGAAATGAGGTAAAACAACAAGGTGACACACTTCATTTTTATGATATAAATTACTTGAAATGTAGATTATTAAATTGACTGAAAATAAATCTGACTTGTTTATATATGCAAAGTATTAGGGCAATTGTCTTACCTTGACTTGAATAACATTGAATTAAACATATCTTCAAATTCTTGCATGACAGTACAAATTATATGGCCTTTTAATCATTGCTGCCATTCCCTCTGAAAGACCATTCACAGGTAGAAATAGCAAATGTTCCACAATGAAAGCATGTGCGGACTTTCTTCTTTCTTTAATTTGGTCTTAAAAGGACGGAATAGTAATTTCTACTAATAAATTTTTACAACATATTTTATATCACTACATTCAAACTCATGTGCTATTTAAATTTGTGATTAAGAATCTGCATATACTTGAATTTGGCTGAACCTCAGTATTATGTTTATCTAGACCACTTAGGTTTTATAACATGAGCTTAGTAGCTCAATCTCACACAAAAAAATCTTAGATTTCCAGATTGTACAGCTGTATTCTTAGCTATATATCCTGTAGGAACTGCCTACATTATAAAATTTGTCTTGGTTTTCTAGAATTGTATTTTTAGTCACTACCTCTGATATGCATGTATCCTTTCACCCATACCTAAAGTTAAAAGTTAAATAATTATCAGTTAGCCACTTAAGAGTTTCAGGGAGAGGCAATTTCATGTTTTTGTAGAGGTTTTGTATGTCACTATGTCTATCTGAAATGGTAGGTGGAATCCTGTACAAAAAAATTCAAATGAGTTAATACATATAAGACATTGGTATTATTTACTGGCAATGCAGACAATTATGTATCCATGAAAAGCAATTATAAACACCAAAATATGGGTTAATGAGTCATTAAAAGTATCACATAGAGGCTGGGGATTAAGTTGAAAGTTGCAGAAAGACAGACTTAAGCAGAAAAAATGGTGGGAGAGTATGAAACATACAGCTTTCCAGTATGGGGCATGTCGGGAGCAAAATGTGAGATTACTGACACACTAACATGGTACCTGAAACAGATGCTAAGAAAGGTTCTTTCATGTTGATCTTGCTGTTAATTACATGTGTATATGTAATTCCATAGAAGCAGCAGTTGACTGACTTCGGTGGTATTATTATCATTATTAATTTCAAAAAGAATTTAGGTAAGAGTTATTATTTCAGGGAAACTTCTCTTTACATGGCTACCATCATCAATATATCAAAAATACCCACATATATTTTATATTTTTGCTTTCTAATGGGAGAAGGAAGGGAAAGGAGAATTAAGCTGTACCTATGACTGTCCCAGTTCATTTGAATCACAACCTATTAGCCATTACTAATCCTTCCTTTATCATCTTTTCAAAGAGTTCTAACATCTACTTTTCTCAACCACTCAATTTCCACATTGGGCACCAGAAAAAATATGTGCAAATGGCATATTTTTAAAAATACAGACCTGTAAATTCAAAAGAAAGAAGTGAGACATTGGAATGCGGTAGCTATAGTTGTTTGCTTGAAACCTCCCTTGGTACATTTTATTACCATCATCTACATCTATTTTGTCCTTTTCACTTTCTTCCATTGATGTCAAAATGTTGCTTTTACTTGTTAATTCAAACAGAACAAAAGATTAAGCAGCAGCTTATTTCTTCCCAGCTCCCATGGACCTTTAACAAAATATCAACATAACAAAAACAAATTCTGAACTCTTTTTTGTAATAGTTAATTTTTTTTACCTGTTCCCTGAGATTTCAGAAAGCATTCTGTGATTTCAGAAAGCATTCTCCTTTTTGTTCACTAAAACATTGTCCTGATTACCAAGTGCATTAAGTGTTCAACAAAAGGCCACACTCCAGAGTGTGCTGGATTTGGGCTGGAGGGTAGGCAGGTGCTCTGCTATAAGGTTCCATAATTATAGAACTCTATCATTTGAATTTGACTGGCCTCTCTTTCATTCCTGACAACAGGAGGCATTTTAGCTGTGCTACGCCATTGCATTAACAGGTCACACTTCCACTGACAGAGTGAAAAGTGAAGAATTGAAGAATTCAATTACAGAAATAGCCCAGACTCTGATTTTTTCCATTTTTTTTCCTAAAACCACCCAGGTAATTCTTCCATTGTCTTTTGAATCAGAATATAATTAGTGATAGGAAATAAAGATGAACTATATCTTTATAGTATAAAGAACTCTGTTGCCATTCTTTGTTACAGCCAGGTTTAAAATGTAAACTAGATTTATGAGATGGAGTATATGTAACATAAATACAAGCTGTTAAAATTGAATGCTTTTATATCTTGTATAGTCTTTTTATTTGATGTGGCATAATGTTTGAAGAGCTGCGGCTTACTCGATGGCCATCTTGTTTCTATGAAAAAGAAGAAGCATTACACAGTCCTTGTTTCTGTCTCCTGCTGCTGATACTGTGAAATTTTTACTGACCTCCTCTGCATTTGTGTCAAGATCTTTATCCTGTGTGATTTAAACCATTAAAAAACCCCTGTCATTAAATGCTGATGAAATATTAGGAAAAGCCTTCAGCCAAGTTTCTTGGGTTTTTTTGTTTTTGCTTTTAAAATTTCATTTGGACTTATTTATTTTAGAAAGTTAGAAATTTAAACACTTGTCTTACTTTTAATCAGGAACCTCTAAGGTCAGTTAAAACCATTTCCCATACCTGTTTAAAATGTGCTGCCCAACCAGGTGAATAGGTAAACATTTCAGTCCTTGCTTATGGGAATAAATCACCTTGCTTAGATGAGGCTTGGGAGAGAAATGTGAATTGAATGCCAGTCTTAGCTGTAGCTGTCTCCTCGCTCAGTGAAAAACCTCCATCTTTTGTGATGCAAATAGTAACATTTCTTCCCAATCACAAGAATGTAGTTTCCTTCCAAGGTGGGAGAGCTGATTTAACCTGCCCTTATGCTTTTCTACAAGATTCTTATTTACAACAGCTTCTTAATGAGTTGTGTCAGAGTAGCTGCTGGTATGATCCTCTTGATATCAGGGCCTGTGAAGCAGAATGGTTAATGATGCACGCCTTGCTAGTTCAAGGGGAGAATGTTACAGACTGACGACTGACTAGCACCAGGGACTAGATGCCAAACTCATAATAAATGGAGCAGTGCCACCTTTTGGTCATAAAGTAGGAGCACAAATTTGAACAGTTAACTATTCTGGAAGTCACAGAATTTATTTCAAACTCTTTGTTACTGATTTGGTGGTCAGGAAATCTGAAAATAATGGTAAATGATTTATTTTTCTCTTTTCTTTCTTCCCTTTTTCCCTCATTGTGGAAGCATCCATAATTTAACTGTATTTTATACAATAATGATGCTTCATGGGAGACTGAATTATGTTACATTCTAATTATGTTTTGCACAGGAATGAATTACATATGCATTAGGCAGATAATATGAAGGATACCATGGTTACTCTTCTGCACATGGCAACTTCTTTTATACAGTGATAATTAATCTAAGGAAATATTTGGGAAGAATTTTGAAGGAAAATACTTAATTGAGCATTGTAGTATTTGTTTAAATTGGACACTGATTGGAACTAAAAAATTATTTTGGGTCGACCTAGACTTTTTCATGAAACAAAAAATACCAACCAATTGGAGTATAATTAATAAAAAACGTTCATACACTGAAATTCATTCTTCTATATTAATTTATAACAGACTTTATTTTGTAGAGCAGCTTTAAATTCACAGCAAAGTTAGGAAGAAGGTACAGATTTCCTATATTATATCCCCTGCCTCCACACATGCAGAGCCTCCTTCAATCATCACATCTCCATGCAGAATACTACTTTTGTTATAATTATTGAGTCAACAATGGCATACCTTTAACACCTAAAGTCCATAGTTTTCATTAAGGTTATTTTTGGTGTAAGGTTAGACAAATGTATGATAATGTGCATCTACCATTATAGTATCTGTGTTCACCTTTTAACATAAAGTGGCAAATTACAAGAAAGTAAGATGATTTAATCAAACATGAATGAATTGTAAAAACTCAGGGTAAATCCTGATAGGTAACTTTAAATAATTGACCCAATCTCCTTTATTATCTATAGGTTAGCCTAATAGTGGTTGATGTCCAGAACATGAAAGATCTGAATTCTAGAATTCTAAAAGAAACATGAAAATATGTTCACTGACTACTTACTGGGAGGCAAAAATAGTTCTGTTAAAATCAATGTCTAAATTATAATCCTAAAAGAATACTGCAACACTAATTTTAATTACCTTCTTTAAACAAAATTCTTCCCAATCATATCATATCAATTGTCACTGTATAAAACATATTTCCATATATATTGAAATGTTTTCAACTTTTATTAAATAATAAATTTAAGCTGTAGCTTAGTGGCAAATTACTAGAGACATTTTTCTCAACCTGAAGTGGAACTTCAAGTATTTTAGCAAAATTTGTAAAAAAAAATATTATTGCATTTTTGAGGCTCTCCAGCAGCAAAGGCGATTGCTTATTCAACTAGATATAAGATAAAACTTTTCAATGTGAGAGATGAAGACAGTGTATGGTGTGAACAAAAAGTTGGCTCTAATGGCTATGTCAGTACTATCACAATTATCTAAGCACATGTAGTTTTTCTAGATCTTCTTGGTAATACCTGCTTTTTGAGCTTTGATTATTTTTAATTATATTATGTTTTCTTTTGATAGTGTCTTAATCATCTTTAACTGCCATAGACTGGTTGGTTTAAACAATAGAAACCTATTTTCCATAGTTCTGGAGGCTGAGAAGTCCATTCTGAATCCTCTTGGTTTGTAAGCAGTAACTATCTCACTGAATACTCACATGACCTCTTCATGCTTATGCCAGGGGAGGGGTCTAGTGTTCCCTCTTATAGGAACACTAAGTCCATCACAAGTGCTGTGCCTTCATAATGTCATATAATTCTAAAAGCTCCATATCCAAAAGCAATCACAGTGGAAATCAGGGCTTCAGCCTATGAATTTTGACTGACAGAAACATTCTGCCCATAACTGATCACTTTTTCAAATCCTCTGGATAATAAATAGTGCTTCATTATATATAAAACTATAAATTAAATATTGAATGTGTAGGATACTGTATTAGGCACTTGAGAAGATAGAAATATATTTGAAATAGCTACCTTTGAAGAGTTTATATTCGGCATTAAAGCTAAAGCAAATAAGTAGATTTCAGTTGCTCTGTGAATTAACCTTTCTAATATTGACATTTTCAAAAAAATAATATCTATAATATTAAAATCAATGAAGTATTTGAAATGAAAATATTTTCCTTTACATATATAAAATGTGTTCTGTTTATTATATTTGGATATTGAAATGTTCTTGTTGTTGCAGAAAGCTAAATATATTTAATTTCTCTCTTCCACATTGATTGAAAATACCACTACATATCTTAATAAATTGTTATATTTGATATTCTTGTGCATAGACATTTCAAAGGTAATGAATTTTTAATTCTGTGAAAATGTACCCAATGATAGAAATTAGAAAAATTAAATATAAATTCTTTTTAAAGTCAACATACATTTAATTAAATATAGTAATCTATTTAAGGAAATTGTCAGGTTTTAGAGACTACATTAGTTATATTTTGTTCTTAAATATCTTGAAAATGCTTGGGATTTTTCTATGTGTATTTCTTTTCCTTACTGAAGAGCCTACTTCAAAGCCTCCTTAAAAATTATGCTTACTGCTTTCTAATGTATTATAAACAAAAAGAATGTCTTTACCTCAAATATGCAGGACGCCTATGAGATGTCACTGGCATATCAAACAAATATCAAGGATATGTTCTTTTATCAGCATTAGCAAGCCCATTCAGTAGTACCAACTTGTGACAAAGGCACATGATAGACCAAATTTAGACTTATTTTGCGCATTTCACTGATCTCAGATTTCAAGGGACAAAATGATATACCAGCAGAAAGCAGGTTTCTTCTGTTTTTATCTATCTTCTCTTCTTGAGACATGGATTCTGTCAGCTCCAGGTACAGATTTGTGAAGCCAAGAAATACCTGCCTGATGATGTGATTCATGATATAAGTTCAGTGTATGCTTAGAGATCCACATGATTTCCTGATTTCAAATAACTACCCTAATTGGTCTAGTACTTACTAAAAGAGAGCCCTTTCTTGAAATATGCTTCCTTAACTAATGAAAAGTAAAATATAATATCCTTTTATAGCCACTAATACATTAAGTTTTCCAGATTTGCTATATTTAAAATCTAAAAAGTCCTCAGAGGACACAGAAAAAGAAAAAAAAAAAAAAAAACTGGAAAGAAAGCTATAGTAGGAGTTGGCTATTTGATGCACAAAGCCTGACACTGGGAAGGGATTTCTTAACAAAATTGTCATTTGTTAGGAGGGGGAAATGTAGGAAATAAAAATATTTAAACCCATTTTAAAAGGATCAACTGTAAAAGTTATTGAAGTAGGATTGTTTTCCTGTTTATTGCTTCTTTATTTTTGAATATTAGTCTTCCATTATTTTGAGTGATGAAGTTGTAAAATTTATTTTAATATATCCAAAGGAATAAAATTGATTTAAACATTAATGGGATAGAAAACACATCACTGGTCCTTCCCTGCAAAACTTCTGGGAAGGATTGCATAGTAGTTCTTTTAAAAGTCATGATACATGTGTGAATTCAGTACCTGGATGAGGTGATACAGAAAGGAGGAGAGAGAGGATATTGCTAAAGGTCAACTAAACCTTCATCATTTTGCCTAAGATTAGAAGTGCTCTATACTTCTTTGTAAATAATTACCAAAATAATGATTTTTGAAAAAATATCATAAAAAAGGGATAGCAGAGAACCAGGTATAATGGGAGCCTTCTACTGCATTCTAAAATGACCTGAATATTATTGGATTTATTCAGAGTGCACTAAGGTATATGTGCTGAAAGAAGTTGGTTAACCAGTTATATCTTCTAGTGCATATTTTTGTGTAATGAAAATTACATTATGTTCTTTTGTTTTAAATTTACTTTTCTTTGGGATAATTAATGCTCATGGCAAGCATTCTAGTAGTCAAAATTTATGACTTTATCCTTTTAGTCCCCTATTTCACAGAGACTGTTTATATTAATGTCTTTTTTATTCCTCCAGAGATATTCTATGTGTATACAATCATATCTATGTGTTTATCTTCATTTGACAATAATGAGGGACATTCTACTTTTTCTGCATCTTCCTTTTAAATTTACATAAGTATCTTGAATAGTATTCATTTTAATATAAATAGAACTTTTTATTATTAACAGCTACATGTTATTCCATTATATAGATTATATAGATGTACATAGTTTATGTAACCCATCACCAACTGAAGGACATTTCAATTGTTTCCAATTTTTCTGTAATATAAACACATTTATAATGGAGATTCTTGTCTTTGTGTGCTTATGTAAGCATATCTCTGGATAAATTCCTAGAAATGGAATTTCTGGTTCAAAGGCTTATACATTTTAATTTTTTATAAGTATGTCACCATTAAGTTATTGTATTAGATAATATGAGTATCAGGTACTGAATAATAACTATTAAAAAATTGCTGATTTAAGAAACTGTTCCACATTTGTTAAGAAAATGACTATTATACAATATACACTGTTATAGGCAGTAAAAACATGGTGAAATTCTTCCTCTCAGTTACATTCTTGCCGATAGTGTGTATGTATGGTAGAGAGGGCACTTTACATGGCTACCCTCATTTATGTTGGCCCAGGGGCTTACCAAAAATTAGATTTGGCTTCCTGTATTGCTCCTCATTTGCATTTCTTTTTTTCCCAGTGATACTATTGTCACTGGAATTAGCCTTGGGGCCAGAAAAGTCTATCCAGAATATCTGTAGGGGCATCATAAAAATGTCCTATTCCAGCAAGCTGTGCCCACAGAACACTGACAATAAAAAGCAATTATAAGCTACAATTTCATGATGTAAGTATTCATTCTTAATCTGACCACTTTTTCTAATAGTTGATCACCTTGAGTATTCAACACATTCCAATTTTGTCAGCACTTGATATTTATCTCAGTTTCACAAATTTGTGTTTCATATATAAGCTAATGCTCAGTCCACATTGGGGTTTTAAGAAGCACAGCTGCTTCCAGTCAGCGATAATAAAGTAATACTCACACCCAATTATATGACCACACAATTAGCCCCAGTCTACGAACTCTATAAATTGTTGGTTGGTTGCTGGCTCTACTAACAAGTTAAGAATGATAATTATGGCAGTAGCATATTTCAGCTAGTGATATAACAAGCAAGATGAGTAAGGCATTTTTTTATAGCAGCTGGCTTTTTGGATAGACAAAAACCCAGATAGAGTAGTTCTGAGTGACTGAGCATTGGTAAGCTTATGTAGTCAACTGGCACATGATCATCACTGCTTTGGGAAGATTTCAGTTGATTACTACCAGTTAAGAACTTGGAACAATAAACCAGAACATAAAGAAGATACTTTGAGTACAAAATGTGTTTTTAAAAATGAATGAAAATAGCATTTATACTGGTTGTGTCTTAAGGTTGTTTTGGCACACTGTAGTTTGGAAAGTATAAGCAAAATTAACTGTAAATTAGGATTATAATATAGTTTATGAAATTAGAATATATTTCATCTTACTCTGGCTCTAAATAATAGACTACACTAACTTTTTTATTTTAAAGAAATAAGATGAAAAACAAATTGAAATTTATGCAATGTATATTCTTAAATATGAAAAGAATTGAAAAGAAAATAAAAGTTGCCATAGCTTGGTGATCCCTCCAACTCTGTTTTCTAGTTATTCTTTTGGGATCGCTTCTTTGGGAGCAGGATATACTGCCCAGAGAGGTAAGAAAACTACTTTTGTGTCCCAAGAGGTAGATGTCTATAAATCATTGAAAACTTAATGCAAAATAACTTTTCTTAAGTGAAATTTAAATGTATAAAATATATATTCCTCAATGAAGAACAAATGCTGTCATAAATTTATATTTCCCTTGCAGAGTATCATATGAATATATAGTACTGACTGTACTGTAGGACATTGTAGAATTCAGCTATCTAGTTGTAAGAATTGATCACAAGAAGTTTGTTAACTAAGAAAATTAAGTCGTTTCTGGGAAATTCCACAAGTCTGTTTGTTAAAAGAATGCCAGAAAACTTTAAGAGACCTTGTGAAAGTTTCACTGGAGAAAAACAGGTTTTCCTAGTTTTCTTATTTACCATTTCCTGGGATCAGAGAACTTAGACCCAATGACTGTACCAGTGGTGAGAGAGATACGACTCACTATGCACATCTGTGATGTTTGTGGTGGGTCGGTGGGCTTGATTTTGGCTGAAATCGTCCTTCTCTCTTGATACTATGTGATAAGAAGAGGGCTGTGGGGTGCTCTTTGATGTACGGGATTGGTGAACTGAAACAGGGGACTTGTAAATTCGCCTGTAGCTTTTATGAGTCAGTTAAAGTCATTTGTCACCAGAAGTTAAAATCAGAAAGACGATAGCCAGAATAACTAAGCTGCTTTCCTACATGTCTAAAAGCCTTGCTTCTTCCCTTTGTGATTGTCGAATAGTGCCAGAGGAATTAAACTGCTGTTCATCCCCCAGGCTGTCTCCTTTTCTTCCTTTAAAAGTCGGTGCTTTCCGGGGTCTCAGGTCTCCTTCTAGAGAGACCACCAACACTGTACTAAGGGCTTTATTATATTTTGTTACTTTCATTGAATAACTGGTCATTGATAAAGCAATGTTAATATGACTTAAGTAGTCAATAAATCTTTATATGATGTCGTTATTTCTCAACGAGTAAATTTGAGCAACTACTTGACCATGGAATCTATTGTTTGGTATTGAACCATTGCAGTAATTCAAACAATGTTCTTGAAATTTAATACCACGAGGGCCCGGGATTTAGCTGATTCCCCTGCCAGCCTCGAAAGTGAGTTTGATCCATGGTACCCCCCCCCCAAAAAAAGGAAAAAAAGAAAAGAAAGAAAGAAATTTAGTACCATGAAATCTACATTCCGCCCATATGATCTCTTCAGAATGAAATATATTTGCAAAATATTTTATTTTAAAAGTGATATAAAAAGCCAATCCTTAATTTAATAAGAAACCACTTATTCACTTATTTTGTTCCATTACATAGTATCAATAAAAATAAAGTGAGATAAATTTGATTGGGCTAAATGGCCACATAAGGTAAAAATTGTTTCACTGGGGAAATTTGTTGTTAGCATCTTCATCCCCTGTATTCACTTTATTATACTTAGCCAAACTTAGAAATTACTACACTTCCTTAAATATTGTCGTTTGTCTCATATTTACTCACTCTTTCACAGCTCTCACATAGTAACAATATTGAAGACCATTTTGCTAACAATTAGCATCCTTTTTATGTAATTCTGAATTTCCCAAGTTTCTATAAAACACGTGGGTGAAGCCTTATTTGGGGTTTCTGGGTGCTCATTTTTGGAAGGAAATGCTGCTTGAATTCCCTGTTCTGCCTCTCCTAGTTTCTGTACACATTGTATTTACTGGTCAGCCAGGCACGGCCCCTATCCTGATGGATTTTTTGACAATAGTGGCAATTCAATAATTTTTTTTTCCTCACACATTTCTCAAGTGTATTTTATGGGCATTTTGAGTTGGACAAATTGAATGGTGTGTGTATGTGTGTGTGTGTGCATGTGCACTCGTGAACATGTGTGTGTGTGTGCTTTTAGTGCTCCCTGAAGAGAACAGAGAATAGGTAACGTTTAGACAGGCCTCTAAAATTTTGATTCTTCAGAGAAATGCTGATTCTGATAAATATGAAGCTTGGCTTTGGAATTTATGCTATAAGCTGCCTTGATTGCCAAGGTATACCTGTCAGAGTAGCACAGTTACATAAATTCCCCTTTAATCTGTGGGGTAAAAGAGCAAAGTATTTTAGTAACTGTGATAGATGGAATTATTTATGCTGCTTAAAATGTTACACATATGTATATTTTTTTCCTTTCAGGTCATTACATCACTAGTATTTTTTTTTTCTTGATACTGGGGTATTGAACATAGAACCTTGTGTTTACGAGGCAGGTGTGATGCCACTGAGCTACATCCCCAGCCCTACTTCACTAGTATTTTTAAGTACTTTAATAAGTCAAAAGAATTAGTTTCTCTTTTCACAAATCTTAATAATTCTAGTAAAAATCTAGAGCAATAATTTCTAAACAAAAGAGCAATTTTTTCATGACCTTTGATTCCTTTATACAATTACTGCATTTGTATATAACATAAACCCCACAAATGAAAATTTACCAGAATAAATTTTAGACAGTTATATATCAAAACATTGAAAAATAATTTGTAAACATGCTGAGAAAATAGCAAAATCCATAAATTTAAATCCAAATATCATATTTTCATCAGTAAAATATATAAAATTCCAACTTCGATAGTGAGTTTTGTTGATACATTAAGTAAATATAAATATCTAATGATTTTGAACATACTCAATCTGTCTAAAATCTCACATATGGTCCCTGATATCTTTCATATACTAAAAAGAAGAGTAACTTTCAGACAAACTTCATCTACATAGAAATTTGATTATAGAAATAGTCCAGAGAATTCACTATTGATTATAAGTTTGTATCTGAATTCTAGTTAGTCAGAATGTCTACACTTTGCTACCCTAAAGAATTATTGCTTTCATATTTGGGACAAGTGACTATAATTTATAAGGTTGTAGTTAGTAAAGTTCAGTGCTTCTGTGGTCATAGTGTCTGTTGCCTATTCTTATTAATGAAACAACTCCTCATCTCTTAACTACATGAGAAAAGCAAATTCAGTGGATTTCTAGTTTTGTGCCAAGATTGTACTGCTTTTCTTAGATCAATAGACAGCTTTGGCATTTGGCTGTTCTCCAGGTTTCTTTTTGATAGACACTATTTCACATGAAAGAGAAAGGATATCATTATACCACATCAATATATGATGGCAGGCTGCCCCCAGAAATTTGTTTTAGTTGTTAAATTGGAGTTTGATGTTGTACTGTTTACTATATTATTAAAAAAATGAGAAATTACATTTTTAATAATAAATATCAAATTTTGCAAAATATTTATGAATTATATGCAAGATACAATAGATTTGAATGAACACTCTTCTCTCTCCCATCCAATTTAAAATATTTTATCATTACTTTTTAAAGTTTCCATGTACTCTATCCATTCCTTCCTCTCACTGAGATAGTTTCATTCTGAATTTTGTGTTTACTGTTCTTTCTCTCTTTCCTTCTCCTTCTTTTATTTATGGTACTGGGGTGGAACCTAAGGTTTCACACATACTAGGCAAGTACTGTATCACTGAGCTACACAGGTGATTCTCACTGTAATTTTAACTATATGTGTTTTAATTCCCACAATATCATTTCTTTAGTTTTGCACAATTTAATCTTTATATAATAATTATGTCATGGGTATTCTGTGACTTTTTCTTTTGTGTTACTTTTTAAGACAAATATTGCATTCTTCATACTCTTTCATGTTGTTTCACAAAGTTGTAATTTAATGTTATTTGTTGTTTTTCAGTTAATTCCAGAATGTGACTACTCAAAATGTACTTATTAATTCTACTATTGACGAGTTTTTAAGTTACTTACATTTTTCTTACTATTATAAATAGTGCTTCTATGAACATTTCTTTAAAGCTTTTTTATCTTTCAGACTTTATTTTTTATTGCTACAAGTTTGCAGGACATAATGTTTACCTTCCTTGTGTGGAGCTGGTACATGTACATAACACATTTTAATTGCTTTTTTCATCCCCTTTCCCTTCCCTTGCTCCCTTCTCCATCTCTTGATCCCTTTCCTATTTGATAAAGACCTATCCCTCTATTTCATATCATCTATGTTTTATTTTGCTCTTTAGCAAAATATATTTGGGTTTCTCATGTAAGCAATCTTGCGATATTTTTATAACTATCTCCTAGGGCACATTTATTAAGAGTTTATCCAATATACATAACCAAGACTATAATTAACTGCTGAGACATATAAATATATGTAATTTCAACATTATTAAAGAAGGCTAAATTTGAGTCATTTGTAGGAAAATGAGTACAACATTGAGACCATAAAGCTAAGTGAAATAATGTTTCTCATATATGAAACTATAAATAATTTTTTAAACTACATATCCTTTTATTGGTACATTTTAGGTATACAATATAATGACATTCATCATTGGAAATTTGAACCTTTATGTAATCTCTCTTGGTTCCTATTTTTTGCCCCTTCCCCTGCCCTCCATTCAACCCCTCCATCCCTCCCTATTTGCAAAGACTTTGTTTCCATTTTTTCATTTTTAAAAAATTCTTTTATTGGTACATATTAGGTATACAACACAATTAAATTTCTCATTGGGAACTTGTACCTTTACATGATGCATCTTGGTTCTTACTTTTTCCCCATTCCTAGCCCTCCCTTCATGCCCTCCACCCTTCTCTATTTACAAAGACTATATTTCCATTTTTCATCAATTTTCCTTTCCCTTCTTTACTTTTCCCTGCTCCTCCCATAACCCTGACCCCTTTGGACCTTTTCTTCCTATTTTGCATTATTGATTATTCATTGTAATCATTGGTACATTTTAGGTATACAATAAAATGACATTTATCATTGACAATTTGCACCTTTCCATCATCTCTCTTGGTTCTTATTTTTCACCCTTGCCCAGCCTACCCTTCAACCCCTCTATTCCTCCCTATTTACAAAGATTTTGTTCCTATTTTTCCATTTTCTCATATTAATCCCATTCCCTTCTATCCTTTCCCCTAGCCCTCCCACTTCCTTCCCCTTTGCCC
>NW_004624851.1:2061097-2074656 GCF_000247695.1 Heterocephalus glaber | reverse complement strand
TAAGACTGCTTTCATTGTGTCCCATAGATTCCGATATGTTGTATTGTCATTGTCCTTTAATTGAATGAAGTTTCCTATTTCTTCTTTAATTTCCAGTGTGACACATTGATTATTCAGAAGTGTGTTGTTCAGTTTCCATGTGTTTATGTAATTTTGTGGGTTTCTTTTGTTATTGATCTCTAATTTCATCATGCTATGGTCTGAGAATATACAGGAGATAATCAATTCTTTTGCGCTTGCTTAAACACATTCTATGAGTGAGTATGTGTTCTGTTTTCGAGAATGAACTCTATTCAGCTAAAAAGAATGTGTATTTTGATTTTGTTTAGTGGAACACTCTGTAAACAACTGTTAAGATCATTTGTTCAAGAGTTTGACTGCGTTCTAGTATTTCATTGCTTATTTTTTGTTTAGTTGATCTATTTGTGACAGTGGAGTATTGAAGCCCCCCAATACTATTGTATTAGTGCATATATGACTTTTTTTGTCCATTAATATTTGTTTTTTATACTTGGGCACACTAGTATTTGATGCATAGGTATTTATGCTTGTCATCTCTTCCTGTTATATTGTGCTCTTTACAAGGATGTAATCCTTCTTTGTATCTCTTAATCAGTGTTGATTTTAAATCCACTTGACCTGCAAAGACAATAGCTACTCCTGCTTTTTTTCAGGTCCCTGTTGCATGGAGTATTGTTTTCCACCCTTCAACTTTCAATCTATGAGTGTCTTTTTGCATTAAGTGTGTTTCTTGTATCAGCATATTGTTGGATCTTGCTGTTTGACCCATTCTGCCAGTGTATTTCTTTTGATTGGTGAATTAAGACTCATTAACAATGATGGTCATAACTGATACGTATTGAATTATCATTGTCATGAATTTTTCTTTTTGTTGGATTCTCCCCCTTTACATTTAATTTCTTGTCATGCCCAATGGATTCATTATGCTGTGTTTCCTTGAGTTGTGATCCACATTGCCTGTTCCTAGGATATTATCTAAAATTTTTTAGAGTGCTGGTTTGATATTCATGAAGTTCCTAAGGTGCTCTTTGTCATGGAAGTATCTTATTTCTCCATCAGTTTTGAAAGATAGTTTTGCAGGCTACATCAGTCTGGGTTGGAGGCTGTTTTCCTTTAGGGCTTGGAATATGTCACTCCAGGCTCCTCTTGCCTTGAAGGTTTGCATTGCAAAGTCTGCTGAGATTCTGATGGGATTCCTTTTGTATGTGATTTGTTTATTTTCTCTAACTCCTTGTAGAACTTTTTTCTTTTGTTGGGTTTCTGGAATCTTAACAATTATATGCCTATGTGTAGATTTCTTTCTGATCAAGGCTATTTGGAGTCCTGTATGCCTCACTTATCTGTATGTCAAGTTCTTTTCCCCTGCTTGGGAAGTTTTCTGCCCTTACTTCTCTGAACAGTTTTTTTATGTCATCTGCACTCTCTCCTGTTTCTTCATCAACTCCAGTCAGTCTTATGTTATTCTTCTTTGCATCATCTAGCAGCTACTGGATTGATTTCTCATGCCCCCTTACAATTTTGAAGCAACTTTTCTTTTCCTGGTCACTAATTGCAATCTTATCTTCTATATCTAAATTTCTGTCCTCACATTGGCTCATTCTGCTGTGTAGACTTTTGAAAGAGTTTTTAATCTCCAGGAAATCTGTCTGTATCTGTTTTATGGATTCCATTTGTTTCCTATGTTGGGATTCCATCATGTTCCTCAGCTTCTTCTTTTTTTTTTTTAATCTGTGTCCTCTCTAGTTTTATTAATCATGTCTTGCACTATGGGCACAATCTCTGTTGTTATCTGAGGAATTATTTCTGATTTCATTTTTTCCAGATCCTCTTTTGTTGCCAGTTCACGGAGTCCAGGTGGTTGAGTATCAGAGTGTTCCATCTCCTTTCCCTTTGTTGTTGCTGCAGGTGATTTGGAAGTCTGGTTTTGAGACTTGTTTATATGTCTTCTCATTTCGATGGAGGGAGTGTTGTTGGTGCCCACATGGCTCACATCCTCTGTGCTGGGAGTGGTGGATCAGCTGCCCAGAAGCCCGTACCTGTGGGCTGAGAGTGGCGGAATGGCAGCCCGGAAGTCCCTACCTCTTGGCTTGGAGTGGTGGAACACTATATCGACTTTTTAAAATGTGACAGTTAAACACATCTTTAAAAACATAGTTACAGACATAAGGATAATGATACAATGATTTCCTTCAGATTTCCTACAAGGTTAAATTTGGAGACAGCATCAGACTATTGTATTGGTGGTAGTTATTTGCTGTTCTTTTTTAATAGTTAGTAACTGCAGAGAAGAAACCTGTGTGTATGCTGAATAAGTTGTTCTTTTACATTAAAGTTTAGATGAAGCCTCAAGTAATACAATGGAAATTTAAAAAGAATTATTAGTTCTTACATGATTTAATTATATCCAACTACATGAATTTAACTTTAACTTACTTTTATGTAAGCAAACTATTCATTTTTGTCCATTTTACTGTTTGTTAAAATAACATCCCTCTCCTACATACTCTTTTCTTGACACAAGTGAAATGTTTCTCTAAGGTCAAGATGTGGAGAGAAATGACTGAAATGAATGTCTCTACTAAAATAACCAATAAATTTTGTCAAACTCAAAAAAAGAATTATTGCTATAATGAGTGATTTCCTTCTTTTTGTTGTAAGTTCACTTTCTTTAGGTATGGAATATCTTTTTAGGTATTCTACATTCAGGCTTCATTATAGATGTCATCTTAGCTGATAAGTACTTGGGGTGTTGTGTTCAATGGTTTAATCTTTGAGTATCTATAGAATTTTATACTATATATTAATGGGTGCTTAATAATTACTTGTAGATAGAATGATTGACTTGTATTAAATATTTAATGAGCTCTCTCCAAGAACCAGGCACTTTGCTAGAAACATAAATGAGTTTTATATTATAGGATTAAGTATACATAAACAATAAACTCCTAACACTTTGTGATAAGTGAAATTTAGAAAAAGCAAGGTGGGGAGTAGAGAAAGTATGATCAAAGATGACTATGCCAGAAGGTGGGAAGTAATTTTGGAAAGGTCACTCTAAATAGGTAGTATTTGAAATGAGAACATTTTTTCTAATTTATGGCATTATTCTTGCCTGCATTTTGATCTTGTTCTTACAACTACATTTTTAAATAAAAACACATTTGTCTCTTTTTTTCTTTAGCTATGACATTAAGTGCTGTAATTTTGCTTTTAATTTGAATAAGAAGCAAGCAAATAAAATGTTTCTGGTGATTTGGGGAAGTGGAAAAAACACAAGAAAGAAAAATGATCATGTTAAGGTCAGCAAATATATGAACTATATTTAAAAAAATAAATTCTTGGATTGAGGCTTGGACAAATGTTCATTCCAAGTATTATTTATGTGAAAAAGTTTTGTATCTTTAGTGACATTCCTACAATACTCAATGCATATCAATGAACTATATTTAATGATTTTTCTGAAGTTTCCACAGAAAGAATCATATACAGCATCTCTTTGTAAAGCTCTGAAAATCTTTTCTTTTATCTCATAATGTACAATAAGATTGGATTTAAGAAATTGCTAAATTTTAAATTAAAATGTTATTTTTCAATAAACTTGAAAATGTTGATACATTCTGAAATTATATCACTTTCCTGATTAAAATCTATTGAGCTTCATTGTCAGTAGAATTAAATCTTAAATTTATACCATGGTTTACAAAATACTACAACAATGGCACCCGTCTGCTTCTCTGGCCTTAGTTTGTGCTTCTCTCACTTTCATTCACTTTGTTGAGAGCCACCCTGGCCCACTTTCTGCTTCTTGAACAGGATAAACTCTTCCCTGCCTCAATATATGTGTACATGGCGCTCAACACGAATGTCACATATCATCCCTCTGTAAAGTTGTGTATCCTTGTCACCCTCTATCAAAACTATAAATTTTTATCAGTATTTGACATTATAACATATAACTACATGTATATTTCTATGTTGCTTGCTTTCCTCTTCTAGATATAAGTAAAATGGGGTGGAATCTTTGTCCTTTTTATTCACAATATGCTGTATGTACCCAGAATAGTGTTGAGCATAGTGGGCACTCACCAAATGTTTCTTAAATGTGTGCATGGAATTTGGATTGGAATGGATTACTTTGTATTGATGTGTTGCTACACCACTAAATTTATTGGTCTTGGTCCTCAAAATGATGAGCTCTCACAGTTGCTTTTTTATTTCAATTTTATAAAAGTTAGTTATGAGTATTCAATTCCAGGGACCCAATGCCGCGACCCACACAGAATATGGTCCAAAGCCGGCGGGAGGGGTGGGAGATGAAGAACAGATGATGAAGAGACCAAGACTATTCTTGAAGTTTAGGACCAGGTGGAACCACAACTTTTCGGGAGCTAATGGTCACCTGGAGCACCACACACTCTTTATTTATAGTGGAAGGCAAACAGAACAAGAAGGAGGGGCAAATAGTGCTACGTGGCCTAGGCAGAATGTAGTGTGATTGTTTTGTGATTGGGGCATGTGCAGGAACGGAACAGGGAAGGATACAATGTAACTGTTTCCTGGGGCTATGCCATCCAGGGTCTACACCATCCAGGGCCTACAATAATCTATGGAGGAGAAAGGGAGTAGGGCGGAGAAAGGGAGCAGGAAAGAGATGAAAAGCCATCTTCAGGCTCACCCCAAGGCATCCCATGGGTTTGAAAACGTTCTTTATAATATCAGAATTACATTAGAAACACATTTTAAGAGAATTTTTTTTTTTTTTTTTGCTACCGGGGATTGAACTTAGGTCCTTGCTCTTGCACAGCAGGCAGCAAAACCACTGAGCTAAATCCCCGGCCCATTAAGAGAA
Source organism: Heterocephalus glaber (assembly GCF_000247695.1). Next base: position 2,069,786 of record NW_004624851.1, on the reverse strand, counting down.
TGTTTATTGTCTTGCAATTAAGTTGTCCTCAAGAAAATAGTTATATCAATTCAGGTCATCTTTTGTCTTATTTTCCTGTGAAAATGGCATTCACAGCATTACTTTTTGTTTTTATTTGTTTGCCTCAGTGGCATTAACTCAATTTTATCTGTCCAGCACATTCTTACAACTTCGAGTTCAAAGATAAATAAAAATGCTTTTTGCTGCAAAGAACTTAGTTTTGTGAGAATGAGATTAGTGCAAAATAACATTTCAGCATTCTAGTATAAGATAGGGTATGTGGCACTTTATTAACTAGAATTTTCTAATAATGAGAATTCTTTCCAGAACCAGTATGAAACTGGTACAGTACTCTACTATCTCTGGAGAAAGTCTACCTAATGTTTAAATTTTACCTCTGCCTTTTGCTATCTGTGATCTTGGGCAAGTTCTGAAATTCCATATGTTGTATTTTGTTCATATGTGATATTGAGGATAATAGTAGTATCTACTTCAGAGGATTTTGTTTTAGGTAAATCAGTCATCCATATTAATCTCTTAAGAGAATGTCTACATATAAAATGTTTTCAATAAGCGACCATTCTTAATACTATTGTTATTACTTAGAAGTTCTCTCAGTAGACAAATTCAATTCAATCAGAAAAAAGTTTCAGGAGTTTAAAAAGCTTCTACTACAGAAATACATGCTTATCAATGTTGATAGCATCATGATTCATAATAGCTAATTTCTGGGAGCAGCTGGTATACCACCAACAAAAAAATGGATAAAGAAAATGTGGTATCTGTAATGAAATACTACTTCAGTTACATAGCAGGATACAGAGTCAACACTCAAAACTCAATATCATTTCTGTACACCAATAACAAACTCACCAAAATAAAAATTAAGAAAAAATACCTTTTACAATAGCATCAATAAAAAATGAAATACTAAGGAATTAACCTAACTAACCAAGCAAATGAATGACTTCTATAATGAAAACTATAGTACTCCAAAAAAGGAGATTGAAGAAGATATCAGAAAATTGAAAGATAGCCCCTGTTCTTGGATGGCCACAGAACTGATGTAGTCAAAATGGCCATATATCCAAAACCATCATATAGATTTATTGCAATCCCAATCAAAATACCAATAATATTCTTTATTGAACTGGAGAAAGCAATCCTAAAATTCATGTGGAAGCAGAAAATACCTAGAATAGCAAAAATAGTTTGGGGCAACAAGGGCAAGGCAAGGGGCATCAGGATCCCAGACTTAAAGTTATACTACAAAGCCACAGTGATTAAAAAAAAAAGCATGTTATTGGCAAAAAATCAAGCAAAAAAAGAAAAAACTATACTCATAAATGAATTGAACAGAGAAGAAGATACAGAAACAACTCCAGGCACACTCAACTATGATATCTTTCATCAAGGACATAAATCCCTTTGCTAAAGGAAATATAAGACTCGTTAGCAAGTGGTGCTGGGAAAACTGGCTATCTGCATGCCGAGGGTTGAACTCATATCTCTCACTATGTACTAAACTAAAATCAAACCGGATCAAAGATCTAAATATTAGAACAGGAACACTTAAATTACTGGAAAACAAAATAAGAAAGCCCCAGTTGCAGAACAAATAATAAGAATCAACAGATGGGTTTACATCAAATTCTTCTTCACAGCAAAGGAAACCACCAACAGAGAGAAGACATAAGTTTCAGAATGAGAAAAAAAAATTTTCCAGCTACTCTTCAGACAAAGGACTAATATCTAGACTATATAAGAACACAAAAAGCCTAGACCCCTTCAAATTTAAAGACCTAGCTAAAACTAGGCACCGGAAATGAAGACATACTTCTCAGATGAAGAAATACAAATGAGCAAAGTAAACATGAAAAAATATTCAACATTGTTGGACATTCAAGAACTGCAAATTAAAACAACAGTGATATTTCATCTCACTTCAGAAAAAAATGGCTAACATCAAGAAATCAACCAATAAAAATGTTCATGAGGCTGTGAGAATAAAGGAACCATTCTGCATTGTTTGTGGGACTGTAAACTCATATAACCACTATGAAAATCAGAATGGGGATTCTTCAGAAAACTTAAAGTAGAAGTTCCATTTCACCCAGCTATTTCCCTTTCTGATATCTTCAGTGCAATTCACAACTGCTAAATCATGGAAATAGCCTATATGTCCATCAACTGATGAATAAAGAAAATGTGATATTTATACACAATGAAATACTACTCTGCCATACAGAAGGACAAACTGGAATCATTGGTAGGAAAATGGATGTATCTTGAGTCCATTATGCTAAGTGATGTAACTCAAACACAAGCTTAAATATCACATATTTTCTCTTATATGAAAAAATGATATGAGAAGAGAGGAAAAATATTATTATAACCCAGTGCAAACAAAGTATCTAAAAGTGTACCTTGACTTAGTAAAATTTTCTTACATAATTTATTTTTTTTTAGCCTATTTCTCTGGCTTTTAATCTGTATATATAGTGATCTTTGTAAGGTCTTAAAAGATAAATAAATGAATCTGATGCTAGAAGAATACAACAGGGCGGAGGAAATTCAAAAAAGAATTGAAATGTGTTAGGTACATGTACCAGTTCCCTACAGTGAATGTACTCATTGTGTACTGCAAACATGTACTAATAAAAGTCAAAAGAAAAACAGAGGAATTGAGTTTGAAGCAAATTGAATAATTGAAGTTTTTCCTATTCCACAAAGACATACTAAGAAAGCAAGTATTCTCATGTTGAAGACTATGCTGTGATGAGAGAATAAAAATACTAGATATAGAGGAGAATCAGCTTGAAGTCATCTACTGAAAGTATTTGTTTTTTCTAAAAATAAGCCCCAAATAGAAAATTGACCATCTTGTCTCAGGAATGTAAGAACACATCTCTACATTTGTCCTAAGCAAAGAAGACAATCAAGAGTTGTACCAAAATTCTGAAAGTTGATTATGACAAAATAATGTACAAGCAGCTTACTATTTTTTAAATAGACAAATTAAGAAACCTCACTGGAGTCAAGGATATTGATTGACTCTTTAAAATTCTTAAATGTTTGGCTAATCTCTGTGTACTAAATACTTGGAAGCATAATCCTATTCTTTCTGACTCATCAATCATTGTAATTTATAGGACAAGAGCAGAAACCAGCAGCTGCTGTATTTAGAGACATGGATATTTCAGATAGAAATTCTTAAGTGTAGGTGGCTCTTAAAATTTAATTTCAAATTTGATTTCAGTTGATACTTGCAAAATTTATTTTAAAACCTTAAAAATGTATTTCATTTAGCTGCAGAGCATTCTGAGGAACATGCTAAATTTTCCATATTCACTTCCTAGCCATATATTTCTTAGATACATTTTAATTTTCTTCTAATGGAAAATAGAGCCTTCTTTTATAATTTTGCATTTTATTTCCCTGTCAATTCATGAGTACCTATTAAGAGAAGGCTTTTATTATACCAACATTCCCCCACCAATAATTTTATTACTGAAGAGTTGTCTATGTTGTTTCTAATCAATTTTTTAGCAAAATTTCACATGAGAAAATATGAATTTCCAGAATTTCATTAGTGAGATAATAAGTTACTTTGTTTTTAAAAGAGCTATTTTGATGTACAGGACAATGATATTTGATACCAATAATAATTTTATTAAGAGAATTTGTCTATCAACAGAGCATGTTACATTGATAAAATAATTAGGAAGGAACCATAGTATTTTATTATTACATAATTATTCAGCATTTAGAAAAAGAATCTAATGATTTTGGTTCTATACTTCAAATTTATCACTATAGTTTTATTAAAAATATATTATTTTCACTAAATAAAATATCAAGTATTTTAATTCACATACAATACTAACACAAAAGAACACTTTTCATATCCTGCATTTTGCAAGTAAATGCTTTTTCTACATAGCTACAATTATACTAAATGCATTACTGCATATTCTCTTCACTCTTAATATTATGTCATAAGTAATGTTCAGTGTTCCCACACCTTTAAAAATTATTATATTCTATTTCATGTTTAATAGTTAATGGTGCCAATATGTTATAATTTATTAAGACATCTTTCTAAACTTAGTCATGTAGATTGCACCATAATTTTACTGATTTAAATAATAGTACAGAAAATTTTAATGCTTTTTTCTTTTAAGAATTATTTCTTTTTAAATTAAGAAACTAATAATTTTATAAAGCTTTCATTTGTAAGAAATCATGCTTACATACCTTGAAAAATTACAAAACATATTGAATTGGAAAAATGGACAATAATACTCAAGTTTTAATTTCTTAAGATGTGCCTCACTTTGTCCATTCATTAGAATCTTCTTTTTAGCCTTTCTTGATATATGTGAAGCTAGAGACTACACTATGTTACATAAATGCTTTCAATTTGAAGCATTACAAATTTGTTTTTATTTTTCCAAACAGAGTTTTTATTATGTGTCACCATAATGTAAGGTTCATACATTGATGACTGTGATAGTGACATAGTTATTGGTCTTTGTCAGTTTAACTCTCACCTCATTTTTTTGTACTGGGAATTGAACTCAGGACCTTGCACTTGCGAGGCAGGCTGTAGAACCACTGAGCTAAATTCCCCGCCCTCTCCTCAAAATTTTATCAAGAAAGCTAATGACTCATAAATTTATTTTCTTTCTGTAACAACTGAACTTGACCTTTTTGGGAGATCTGCTGTCCTTGCCTCAAAGTCTTTTGCTTTTTGTAGTTCATATTCATATTGAAGTATGCACTCTTCATATAATCCTATCATTCTGATGAGTTTCACACATTCTACCAAATAGGTTATTCTTAAGGAAAATGTTATCATTCACAGAGAATGATTCTTCTTTCTTTCTTCTTTCTTCTTTTCATTTGCTTCAATAACTCATTCTGTTTTTATTGCTCTTGTTTTGGCTAATTGGTTTCAGACTTCCTTCCTTTCATATTCCATTATTTATTTGTTGAGTGCCTCCTGGTTGTTTCTACAGATTTGAGAGCAAGACAAATTTCACACCATCAGAATATGATGGACTGGCCAGTCCTGAAAATTCTCTTAAATTCTATGTATTCATTTTGTATAGTCTTTTTAAAACTGTTGGTCCATGGTCAGCAATTGCCAATATATCACTGCTAGACCTGTAATAGGTAATATTTCCTTTAAGGCCTGATGGGACATCAAAAGATACTTCACATGTGCAGTGCACTCCTCTAATGTGGCTTTTGTGTGATTTTTCTGTTCTGTGATATGACTTGTCTTTCAATATATATGGCATGCTAAGAAGTCTTGGAAAACTTCAGGTTCATGTTATAAATTTGGCCCACTTTTAAGGTGTACAGCAAATCTGCTAGTGCTTTATAAAGGCCATTAGGGCCTTTATATGTTCATAGACTTCCTTTTTCATTTTGTAAAGTTGTTCTTCATGAGGAATTAAGATGGCTTGTAAACAGACTGAGATCCATAGAAGCACTTTTATACTAATATCTTTTTCCTAAGGCAAATTTCTTGAGCAATTTCTTATTGCTACAAGATACAGAAAAGGTCTGGAAGACTGACAGGGCCCAGAAGGAGGCTGTGTGTAGGTAGGCAGCTTCATAACAGTACCCAGACCCCTGTGAGGGAGCTGCCCCCAAAACCTATGGATAAGTGCTTACATGGCCACCTAGCATATAACTTTCTAACTGCTATCTATTTGCCACCTAGGTTAGGGCCAAATCCTGAGGACATTTGTGGCAACACAGAGCAGGATGTATGCATGGTGGCCATAGGATGTGGGGAGGGTGAGACATAAGTGGAAGAGTTATTTCTTAAGAAAAAATCCCAGTAGCAGAATACCTGTCAATTTTATCATGATTATGGCATTTGCTCCAAAGACTTTACCAATTAAATTAGTCAAGAGAAATAATTTGCTACATTACTTTCATTTTATTCTTACAAAAATCTAGCATTGTTACATTTCTAGCTGTTCTTTTAGTCTTCTGGTTCACTCAATATATTGAGCTTCTTTTATATGTCAGGCATTATGCTAGGTGTTGGGGAGAGAAATATAAATACTACTATATTTACCTTAGAGTAAGTTGTGATATACACAGAAAGAGAGTTATAAAATATATTTATTTACAAAAGCCAGTGTTATGAGAGTATGAAGAAAGTGGTATGTCATCCTCATAGATACAGTAATTAATCTCTCTTATAGAAGTTTGCAGGGTTCATACAAAGGAATGATCATTTGATTTGAGCCTTGAAGGTAAAATAATGCCAACAAAGAGTAGAAAGTGCATCATCTTCAGAAGGAATACCAAATGAACATATTACACTTATAAGAAATTATAAGTATAAAAAAAGAAATTATAAGTATAGAGAGTCATAGAAGAGTAGCAGTAGATTATTGCAACTGTAGAGATATTTTGAAGATAATATTGTGAAATTCTATGATAAATGAAAGAGATTTATTTCATTCTACAGGAAATGGAGAACCCACAAGATTTTTAATCAAAGATATGGTACATTATTTTATTAGAAAAATGTAGTGTTCTCAACATGAAGAATGAACTGGAGTGGAAAAAGAGATATTTAAGGAAGATTATGAGTTTTCTCCAATGAGTCAAGAGTTAGAAATGGAAGAAGAGACCACATTGGAGATTTTGGTCATGTGATGTCAGAAGGTTTGTGTAATTCATTGGATTTTAAAGAGGAAATCAGATATTGCTTCAGTTTCTGACTTGAAAGACTGAATGAACAGGAGTACCAGTAACTGAAAACACAATGGACTAGGAAGAGAATTTATGATTTCAAATTTAATGGAGTAGCTTATTGTAGACAATATTCACATGATGGAAAGTGAGAAAACTGAATATTATACAAAATTGTTTATTTTAAAGTGTCAAAGCTGCATAGACAACTTGAGAGAAGGAACATTAGGGAGAAAAGCAAACATGCTGTGAGTCACTCTGTCCTCTGAGCATTTTTCAATTCTTGTAAAGGAAGAGGCTGAGAATCTGAGCAGAGGGCTGCAGCTATGAAGCAAAGAAACTATGCAAACTTTCATACAATCTGAGGGAGAGAGAGAGAGAGAGAGAGAGAGAGAGAGAGAGAGAGAGAAATTAGACTTCAGAGATGTCAAGTCAGCTAGAACTTGAAAAGTCCAGAACCATGTGTGGATGATAAGAACAAAAATGAGAAACTGACACTCCAAAGACTTTGCTTTATGTATTTGTTAAATTCTTAATCTGCTCAAGATCAAAGACTAAGAAAACAAACAGAAAACTCTTGAAAAGTAAAGTGGTATTCTTAGAGAGCTGGTGTGACCAGAACTGTAGTTCAGGACATGCCAGAAAGGAAAGACCTCAGTAAACACTCCAGAATTTGACTTGGGATCCCTGAAGATTATTCCTTAGTAACTGAAATAAAACAGAATTAGTCTGAGCCTTAAAAAAACTGTAACATTATTTCAAGCCAGCTTAGTTCCTAATTTAGTCAAGGTGATCCATCACTACTTTAATGTTTAAAAAGTATATAATGTGAATTTTCTCTGGAAAAATATAATAGGAACCAGAGTCTGTATCATTTTCATTCACAATATCTGTCATTCAACCAAAACTTACTGTATATGTCAAGAAATAAGATGAAAAAGCAATAGTAATAATTTCATGAATGTCCTCATTTTAGAGGCATCAGAAATGAACATGGAGAGTCGTGTGGAACATGCCGAATCAGCCCGCTGCAGACAGGCAGGTCTGTAGATGCTGTACCAAGGTCACAAGTCATGCAGAACATGCTGAATCAGCCTGCTCCCCGGCAGCAATTCAACGGCCACCCCCCCTCCTCTGGCCTCTTCTCTGTACAGCCACCTGGTTCCACACTACAAAGACACAGAGGACACTGGACCACCAGACTACTGTGCTGGGAAAGTTGGGGTCATCTTCATCTCCCATCAGGACTGGGACTATCTTCAGGGGAAGGGCAGCTGGAAACTGCAATACAACTCTGCAGAGTTCAACCCTACGGGAGGACAGGGAACTCAACTTGGGACAAGCAGCCAGAAATCTGCTTGAATCTCAAGGGTCTGCAACTAGCTTGCTGAGACTCATTAATTTATATCTGCACACTGCTACCCACATAGTCTATTGTGACAGCAGAAACATACCCTGAAAGAGGCCCTTCATCTTCATTGTTGTTTTTTTTCCCAAAATTAGTATTATTAGTTTTTTTCTCTTTTCTTTTCCTTTGCTCCTCTTATCTTTAACTTTTTTCCTACACTTTGAAAATATTTGTTTTTCTCTCCTTTTTTCTTTTTTCTTCTTTCTTTTCTCTTTCCTTTCTCTCTTACACCCATTCTCTCACTCACCCACATTGTTCATCCACCCTTTTTGTCCCTGTTTTGGTCCTCATTCAGAGTTCTTCTTTATTTTCCTATTATTCTTGTTTTCCTTCTCACCTGTGTCCTCTGGCCACACTGCTGACCTTCCCCTATCCTTCTTCCCATCTGTCCCTCCATCCCCAACACCTTCTAACTCCCTATCCCAAAGGGTAAAGTTGTTATATTAAAGAGTTTATTCAGTATATGTTGGGTTAGTCCTCGATCTTGATTTAATTCACACAGCTAAAGGTGATAGATTAATAACTACCACAAAATGTCATTTTTGAAGATGTACTTGA
>NW_004624851.1:1978163-1989401 GCF_000247695.1 Heterocephalus glaber | reverse complement strand
CCACGCGGCTCACCTTCTCTGGCCTAGTATCTTGGGATGGCAGCAGAGGAGCTTCCTTCCAGGTGCTGGGACCAGCTGAGCTTCACTGCACTAGGAGCCTGGGATCTGCTTTATCACATTTAATCCTACAACACTGTGAAGTAAGTATCTTTTATATCCTCATTTAATACATGAGAATATTGAAGTTCAAAGATTATAGAATCTTACCCCATACCACACAACCAGTAAGTTTTAGAGCCAGGATTCTAACCTAGTTCCATCTGATCACTAAGATCTTGCTCTTAATCACAATAATGTATAGTTCCTATCATTCTTTCTACATAAAAAACATTCAGAAATTAACCCCACTGACTTGATTTACTCAAACTTACTCAAACTTTATGATTCAAGTTAAGTGTAAATTATTCCAGATGTCTTCCATTAATGAGGCAATATTGTCACTTTCTTCCTCTTCTGCACTATCGTGGCACACATTGACTTTATTGTACATAGGTTATATCTTACACACTCTTTGAATTATGATTGTTTGTTTAACATGCCATATTGTGTGACCTAATTATATGTAGAGACACTGACATCTGCATCTCTGTATGATTCATCTAGTGTTTCATCATACAGATTTTGTTTTTCAGTACTAGAGATTGAACTGAGGGTCCTCATGCTGAGCTACATCTCCAGACCTTTTTATTTTCTATTTACTTATTTAGTTTTGAGACAGGGTTTTGCTAAGTTCCTTATATAGGACTCCAAATTTTGATGTTCCTACCTCACCTTCCTTCAGTGGTGTAATTATCAGCATGTGTCAGTGCACCTGGCTCATTATGTAGATTTTCATACATGCTACATAAATCTGTGACTAATAAATTACTGACTGATTGAATGAAAAAATATATATGTTGGGCTATTACAGTGTAAAAGGTAACTCTGGTCCAGGAATTCTTATAGACAAAGAGAACTAAGAAACACTAATGTTTAATAGAAGAGTCAAAAACTGGTAGGAAAATAAGTTGAAAAAAGCAGAGTTTTCATTATTGAATATAGAAGTTACTATCTACCTACAAGGCACTGAGCATATACTATATATATATGTATATATATATATATACACACACATATATATGTGTATATATATTTCTAATTAATTGTATTTTTATTATCTTTATTTTTACACCAATTAGAAATTGGAACTCAGAGTTTAAGCAACTTTTTTCAAAGTCCAAGTTACAAGTTGGAGCGACATTAACCCTAATATTGCACCCATTATCCCAGATGACATGCTCTCTCAAATTTAGATGTAGGAAACAACTGTGACAATTTTATTGATGGAAGAGGAGCTGATGTTTGATAATAATAAATTCTATTCTATTTTAAACTATTTTAGAAGTTATGTGCTGTAAGATGATGCCTAATTGTACTATTCTTTATGCCGCTACAGATAAGCTTTATTTAAATATCACCTCCTCTATAAATGTAGGCATACAGACTGATTCTTGTGGCTTCTGTGACACCTTGCTCATGCATTAAAACTAATCTTTATCACACTTTCATTGGACTATTATAACTAGATGATGATCCCCTTTGAGGGAATATAGTGTCCTATTTCACCTTGAATTGTCCCTACCTAGTATTTAGTAAAGTAGGTTAGATGGAGTGTTCAATAAACACACATATGAAGGCTATTATTATTGAGTTATTGTGGTTGGGTGCTAGGCCAGTATGAACAATATTGCTTCAAAGAGTATATACTATACAATAAAATAAATGAAAAATGCAAAAAAAGCTTTCATCCTAAATCATTTGTGGTGGCACATGTCTGTAATCCCAGGCCTCTGGGTGGGTGAGGCAAAGAGGATCACAAGTCCTAGCCCAGCCTAGGCAATTTAAATATTTAGTAAGACCCCATGTTGAATTTTTAAAAAAAAAAATTAAAGGACTGGGGATGTAGCTAAGTGCAAAGGCCCTGCGTTTATTCCCCAGTACTACAAACAAAAACTATAGGGCTAGACCAGAAGCAGAAAATAAAGACTGTTTGGCAAGGTTGGAAATAAAGAGAGATTACTTCTGATTGGATGGAGTTGGGAGGTGAAGATACTAGAAGTGAGCTAAAAAATATCCTAATCTTTGAAGCCATTTGATTATCATTCAACAAACACTTACTTAGAACTTAGCTGTTGTACCAAGTATGGTACAAAGATTAGATAGCCTGGAATTTCCGAGAGTACAAAATATAGTGTGGGAACAACAAGTATAAATAGGTAATTTAGAATCAACCTGGAAATAGAAAAATGCATCAAGGAGGGTTTGTTTAAGGAGCCACAGTGATAGCATACATGATGATGATGCTAAAGAAGAGTTTCTGGAGGAAGTAATATTTGAGCTGAATAGAACAGATCCAGACTTGAAAATAGTATTAATATTTAATGGTCTAGAACTTCAAAATAGGTTGGAAAATGTGTATAATAGTCATAATTGCAGGGTTATTGTGAAAATTAAAGTAAGGTATATAAAACTGTCCATCTAGCAGATTAGCATTTCCCTGTTCCTTCTCTCTTTCCTCATTGCCACTTGTTGCATTCGTATATGAAGGTTTACATTTAGGTGCCAGGAGAATGGTATACAAATCCTCCTAGATGAAAGATAGAGATGATAAATTTGCTCTTCAGTAACTCTTTAAATTAGAAAAGGCCTGTTAGCGCAAGCTGTGGGCTAGGGTTAGTTTGAAGATATTTAAAAAGTTAATGTTTGAGCTAGTGTAGAATGCACTCTTAGCTTTAGAGCAACCACATTGTTCATTGTTCTAGACTGGATTATCTCCTTTTTTACTTTGATTTACACGAATAATCTTACACATGTATGACTAAGTAAACTTTTGTGTGAAGTTTAAGGATGGATAATTGGTCCCAGAGGAGCACAATTTTCATGTAAATTAACATTTTCTATCGGGCTTCATTTCTAACAAAGCATTACAGTGGTGCTAAGTGAAGTTGGTGTTAAAATGAAGAAATCTGTTTTATTAAGAAGACATTGAAAAGTAAAAGAAATAATTCCTTGGTTAAATTCTTCAATCAGTCAATTAATGAGCCAGAGATATTAACCTCTTATTCTCTAATTACTAAGTGATAGACTGACAATATCCATTAGTGATATTTTTCGAATGGGCTGCAAAAAAGCATTCTCACCCTGAACATAGGCAATAAAACATGAGGCCTCAAACTGCACAGTGTTTATTGTAAACATTGGGAAAACTTTGTCATTGGATCATAACAGCACAGTTTTGTCATCTTAATTTGCAAGTGATTACCACCTGCAAATCATTCACAAAAGATCATCCAAATTAAAATAATATGAGGTAGTGGAAATCTTAGGCTTTCATTTTGGTTATTTGTCACAAACATCTTTGTTTTAAATTTTTGCTTGAAACTAGGCAGTATATTGATTAGTTTTCAACAATTTGTGAATCACATTTCAACACAAATTGCCTTAAATTGAGGCAATCAGGAAATACATCAGACCTATTTCAGCTTAGCTGTATATATTAAAGAAAATGATGATACTAACATTCTTGGCTTTATCTAGATTCTTCTGATTTTTCCCAAGACAAATGTCATGTGCCCTACAATATACAAGGATGAAAATAAAGGTAAAATTTAAATGCTAGACTCTTGGTGATCTTACAGTAAGATGAGGTAAAGAAACAGAGCAATGAGTCTGCAATTAGCTTAGAATATATAGAAGTATATGTTTTTGGACCAGTGGAGAAATGCAATTTTTATTGTTATAAAAAAGATAATATTTACATTATTTTTCCTCTGCTGTAATTTCTGATTATGTCAGGTAATTTTTCATTTTCATTATTTCTTGGAAAATAATCCAAGAACATAATTAAAAGTTAACCCCAGTTTTTTAAATGGTATTCAACATGAAATGGTCCAAATGAATATTCAGTTAGGTCCACATTATATTAAGAGTAAGTATAAACCCACAGCAAATGAATGTGCAAGTGTAGTGGTGGTGGTGGTGGTACGTGTATTTCTTCTTGGAACAAATCTCATGTTTATATTTAATTCCTTTAATCCATATCTCAAAGTCCACAGAGTGATTCCCAGTAAACAACAATGGCATGTTGTGAATCTCCCAGCATTTGCCAAAATCTGCTTTACAATAATGAGCATCTTGCTTTTCTACTTGTATCTTCTACTGGCTTTGGAAAATTTTCCTGTGTTGATTTTATCGTAAAATATTTTTTTCCAATCTACATGTGAATACAGAACAATTTTTATTGAGTCGACAGTTAGAAATGAATAGAGATTCTCTATTAGCTTGAGAGTATAGTGGCATGAGATCTGTGACTATTCAACAAATTTTTATTGATTGTTTTTAATATCAATCAAGCTCCCTCCTCATCTTAGTTTCTAAAAATCCCTACTATTCCAACAATTTATCTCAAATAGCAAAGAGCTATTTATTCTTGCAGTGTAGAATGCTTTTGTTATCATATTTTTATTTTCATACTTGTACTACTGATTATGCTCCAATAAAGTTAATTTTTTGATATATTGGGTTATAGTACATTCTGTAGTGTCTTCAGTTAGTTTCATGATGCTCATTGTGAACTGATTCTTATTTTAATCTAAGAATTCTCCAACTATGGAGTTGTCAAAATCCATAGTAATTATTTAGAAAAAAGTCAGAGGCATAATTAAGCACTTTAAGTCTTCTTTATATGCTGTGATCTCTAAATGATTAAGCAGTGAAGATTTTATGACTTATTTAGAGACTGTTTCACACAAAACACACATATAAGCTCTTTTGCAAGTGCCCTTGTGCAGTTTCACCTCATTACTGCTCATACATTCCTTTCTCTTTGCAGTTTAACTTTCACAAATAAATATTCCTTACTTGGTCAACACTGACAATTATTGCCTGGAATGCTCATGGCTGAGTAATTTGTTCATTTTGAACTTCTGAGAAACCTAGATGTTAAGTAAAAATGAAATTTCATTGCATAACTTATTGAAGATCTTTGTAAAATGTATTCATCTACTCCCTGATCCTAGAGAATTATGTATGTTGCAGACAAGAATGTCTCTTTTTCTTCCCTGTTTCAGTGGCTTGTAAGACCATCTGAACATCAGTGATCCTTGTGCAACACTATACATTTAGAAGGAGTTAGGGGACTGAGCTAAATTTGTACAACTCTAGGATTCCAGAGCTTTGAACTAATTATGCATACATGTGTGTTATTGGTTAGCTCAAAACTTTGAGTATTTGAATTTCACCCAATCAGTATTTTATTTGACATGCTATGATACAGGCATGTGTATGTGTGCTTGTGTGTGTGTGTGTGTGTGTGTGTGTAAGAGATACATGGAGAAAGGAGAGAGAGAAGAAGGAGGAGGAGAGGGAGGGAGAGAGTGGGAGGAGGAGAAAGAGGGAAGAAGAGTGAGGGAGAGACGGAAAGGGAGAGGGATTGAGCTCTAATATTCTTTTTTTTTTCCAAGTCTGAACAGGGCTTCAATTCTTTCACTCTAATTTGTCCATGGATATTTTTAGGAAAATATATACAAAATTTAGTATAATGTAAAAAAAAGAACCAAATGTGCAAAAATAAGAAAGACATTTATTATCTTTTAGGCATTTAAAATTAACTTTAAAAAATTCAGTGACCATTGAATTCTAGTTCCATCTGTAAAGAGTTTAACCAAAGCTAATTAGTAACAAGGGCAGTACCTTCTTGCATTGAGGCATATCTTTTAATTTTTTTTGATATATATTTTTATATTGTCAAATTTTTACATTTAAAAAGACTTTTCCCCTTTAGTACATTAAAATGGTGTTAAAGTAGCTCATAATTATCTGCATATATACCTATTCAGGTTTATGTTCAATGTCCTTATGGGTTGAATATTATTCAGTAATAACTTGGTCAAATTCATAATTATTCCAATATTTTAAAATTATATTCTTTTTATTGTTTTTGTATTTCTTCATTTGGATTTAATCCAGTCCCGTTTGAATTTCATTGCTTTCTTAAAATTACTTATTCCTTTTCACTTAATTTCATTAAATTTTTCCTTTTAAAAAACCTTTCTGTTATTTTGGAAAAAGATGATTTAGTTTAATTTACATTGCAGTTTTTCAGTATGTACATAATGTATATATCTAAATGCTGAGGAAATTCTATTACTTTATAATATTGGTGCTTATGTTTAAGAATACTAATCTATAGTTTGATTTAAGCAAATTATGAAAGTCAGTTTAGTCAGGTTGTTTTTTTAATGTTTAATATTCATTAGTTATCTTTTATTTTGAATTTGTGGTCATGTGCAAGTCCTTTGCATTCCCTTTATAGTCGCCCTGACTTGAATTAACTTCTCATGTTTCCTACCTTCACATCTTACTAGGCAGCATATTTACATTCCGGTTTATCTCCAAATCTCCATTTTCAATATTGATTTCCATTACATTGCTGCAATGATGCTCAATATTTAGATTTTTCTTTGCTCTTTCCATTCCATTCACAAAATTTGGGGCAGTGTCTTATGAAGCCTTTTTATTTTCTTCTATATTTAACAATTGATTAATTGCCATATTTTATAAGGTGGTTTAGTTTTTGTTTGTTGTACTGTTGTCAGTGTTTTTAAGGTTTCATTTTTTTCTCAAAATAGTTCAACTTCATATGCCCTTGTCTTTCTGTTTTATAAACTAGCAGGTAGTCAGGGATCACTGAGTTTCAGCTTCCTTCTTTACAGCCTCAATTGCTTCTTTCTCCCAATGAAGAAATAAATCCACATTTTACTTCCCTTGGTCCTTAATAGATTGGACCCTTGACTTACTAACTCAATTCATTTGCAAGGGCTGGTTGTAACTCAAGTTGGTCAATTGAAGTCTCAGGCTCCTCTACACAGCCTCAAAGTCTCTCTCCTGTGATCAGGCAGATCTCAGTGTCTTTAAAGAGATATTGGCTCTGAATTTTTCAATAAATCTCACACAAGAAAGGATGTTGTAATTTCCTTCCAGAACTCTTTAAGGGTTCAATCTGCATCTGAGACCATCTGGAAGCAGAAGTGGCAGGCATTAGGGTCATAACTCAAGATTTTGTTCATAAGTTAAAACTAAAATTCTGATCATAACTCAAGTTATTCATATGTCAGAGTGGTCATAACTTGAGGATCCACCGTACTCTATCTGTGATTGCTACAATAGCATTTTCTCATAAATTCTGTATTGAGTCAGTAATTTCTAGTATTTTATCTATATAGTATTTTCTATCTCATCATTTAATTGTAAAGGATATGGAGACTTCTTAAACTTTGTATCAGCCATGTAAAGTCTAAGATTATAATTCTTAATCTATATACTTATATTTAACAGAAAAATAGTCTACAGTGTACACCACATTATTGTGCACTTGAGATATGAATGAGAGTAATGGAACTATGCCAATATCATTTTCAAACCACTATTTTAAAAAATTACCATTTAGTAAAAGACAATGTAATTAGTGAAAGGACAAATTGAAATCTAACGTTATGTGGAAAGAAGAACACCAGATAACTAATTCTCTATATAGGTGATTATTCTCATGGATAGAAGCAGCAAAATAGACAATAGAAAGTACTGTACTCTGATACCCTAGGTACCTGGGCATTGTAGTCCTAATTTCACCACTTAATTTCTATCATTGAGTAAATCGTATCTCCCTATGGGACTTCAGTTGTAATTAGGTAGTTGAAATAATTCTCCAAGTATATTCTAGTTCTAAAATTCGATTTTTTTCCTTTGGGGGCTAGGATTGGATGGGACTTCAGGAATCAACCTTAATTATTGATTGAACAAATGGCTCAGAAAAAACAATTTCATAAAGAAGTATTGCTGGATTGAGAGATCTGGGAGAGGTTAGAGGAATGAATCATCCTCTTTAGACAGGTATTTTGGATTTAAATTTTAGGTGAGTCAAGACCAATACACTCTTATCAGATAAATGTTTGCCTTCTGGAAACTCAGCCTTTTTAGTTAACTGGGCCTAAGAGACATAATTCTTTCCAATGTGTCAATTAGATATTCTTAACTTTATAATGCTGCTGGTTGCTACTTCGCAGATGTTATCGTTAAACCTGAGGCTAGATACACTTTAGTGTTAAATGAGCTGATCCCTTTAAAATAATGAACTTAAGGAACTCATACTTCTTTTAGATATGTTACTGTGATTGTGATTTATTAGCAAAATTTATTTTGTGTGCCTATCAGGCTCATAACACTTGAAAAAGAACATGAGTGAACAATTATTAAAATTTTATTCAACTTTACAGCTTTATTTAGTTCAACCCAAGGATAAAAGAATTAGAAATGAAATGGGCATTTATATGTTGTCTGATCCTTTCTAAAAAGGGCATTTGTCCAATGGTGTAACAACGAGTTTATCAATATGTCTGGAAACTTTAATGGTAGTATAGGCTCTATCAATACACATTTCAAGAGTCCATTTAGAACCATTCCAACAATCTTGTTAGCTTTTGAGAGTGCTATTGAAGTAAACTGCTGAATTGAAAACTCCAATCTGTTATGACATGATGTTATCCAGTAGGTCACTAGAATACTGAGTAGTTTAATGGGAATTTTTGAAATATGTCATTATTCTTACTAATTGAGTATCAGAAAGTCAACATTACATGGTAGCTTTATGCCTAGAAAAATAAAAATTTATAAAACAGAATTGGTTCTATTATCTTTAACATATTCCAGATTGATGAAGTTCTTGACAATACCTTGAGAAATTAGTGTAGGTGACTATGATGAATGTATGGATTCCCTTAAAAGGCTTCCAAAGAACCGGCAAGTTATATTTGATGATGTGAATATAATTAAAACACAAATCCATAATCCAAAGTTTAAAAGAGTCACAAGAGAAGTACAGGACAAAATCAAAATGACATAAGAATAACAATAGCTACTGCAATAAAGAAATCTGAAGATGTATCCAATTATTTACATATTGCACTGAAAAGAACTGATAGCATTGCTTTTCTATATACATTGAGAAGAAATGCTAAAATTGGTCAATAATGACAGATGTGATGTTAATTAATGGAGAATTAGAATAAATTAATGAAGAAGTACTAGACATATACTGGTTCCAGTAAAACTAGTTAGGAAAGAGGCTACATTTTTTTAAGGTCCAAAGTGAGATGTGGCAAGTAAAAAATGAAAGTCAGTTTTGGAGAATACTGTTTTTGGGTTATAGTTTTTGATTTAATTATTTGTATTAAGTTACTGTGAAATGATAAGACAACTGACAATTTTGATTATAATTAAAGTATTAAAATATCAGAGGGAAAATTTTCTGTATTGCCTGAACCTGCTTAGCAGGACAATGCAATTAAATCTTGTGAGACTGGATACTGATAATAAAACTTACATGGGCATTGGGTTTCCTTGAGTAATGGTTGATATATCTGCCTGGCGTTTAAATTTAGATGCTTGTTTGAATAAATGATTAAGCTCAACCTTTAGAAACAACTCAAATTTTAAATCACAGCAAAAACAAATGACTTTTGTTTCTATTTCCTGGAAAATGAATTCTACAATTAAAACTGATCCTTTTATTCACTGATAATGCATTCTTACTTTGGGCCAATCACATTAGGTATACACACAAGGAATTCAATTGGAATATTTAAACTGTTTAAAATGTCACTGAATATCATGTATTGGTGTATTTGTTTTCTATTGCTATAGTGAAGTACCTGAAACTAGGTACTTAGAAAATAGGTTTATTTGCTTCATAGATTTTGAGGCTGAAAATCTAATCAGTATTGTGCCAGTTCTAGTGGACACCCCACCATATCACATTATGGCAGATCTCATCATATGAGGAACAACTGCAGGAGGGAGAGATCACATGTCAAGACAAGAAGCCAGAGAGCAATTCAGATGTCGTGTGCTTTTTTAGAACAATTTGTTTTCAGGAGAACTACTTTAGGGTCCCATAAGGTCTACTTCAATTCCTTGCAAGGCCAAGGCCCATAGTGACACAATTATCTCTCTCTTAAAATTCACATCACCACTTAATATTGCTACACTGGTGAGCAAGCTACCAACCCATGAGCATTTGGTGAACAAACCATAACAATAGGTTTTTATAACTCATAATATTAGCACCTGATTTTTATTAAATATTCATAGAACTAGTGAAGGTTTTAGTACCTAATTGTCACGAAAATTATACTTTTCTCTGATAGTATGCATTTCATCACTAGATTTTAAAAAAGAAACTAAAATATCATGACATGTACAGAGGGAGTTATTATTGAAGTCAGTTTATTGACATTTTGTATGTACTTGTTGATCACTTGGGTTTTTTTTGTTTTTTTTTGTACCAAGGATTGAACTTGGGACCTTATGCTTGTGAGGTAGGCAGCAGAATCACTGAGCTAAATCCCCGGCCCTATCACTTTGAATAAAAACTTTTAAGTACAAATACACATTGTCAGATGACTTTTAAGTACTTTTTGCTCATAGGATTGTGTGCCAGGTATCTATTGTTGCTGTAACAAATCACCACAAGCTTCACAGCTTAAAACAACACAAATTTATTATCTTATATCACTGGTGGGCAAGTGGGTTTCATGGAGCTAAAATTAGAATTTAGAAAGGGATTCATTACTTCCTGGAGATTCTTGGAAAGAATTATTTTCCTGACTTTTGAAACTTCTACAGGCCACGTGCGTTCCTTGGTACATTTTCCCTTTCTCTATTTTCAAAACTAGCAATTGCCAATCAAGTTTTCACATCATATATCTTGTTCTGATTATTCTGTTTTACCCTTCTCCAATGTTAAGGACCACTGCAATTACATTGGGCCCATTTCAATAATTAAGGATAATCTCCTTATCTGAAAGTTAGCTGATTAGTAACCTTAATTTCTTCTCTAAAGTTATTTCCCACTGCAGTGCCCAGCAGCAGAGCTGCCCTCGGCTCAGAGGAAAAGAACCTTCCCAGCTGACATATCACTGCCCCCAGCACTGAGGAGGTGAGCCATGGGGGGGGGTCAGCAACACACATCCTCCCGCCCCCTTTTTGAAATGAGAAAACATGTAAAAAAGTCTAAAAACCAGACTTTCAGATCACCTAAAACAACCCCAAAGGGAAATGAGATGGAATAATCTGATACTCAACCACCTGGACTCCCTGAACTGGCAACAAAAGAGGATCTGGAAAATATGAAATCAGAAATAA
>NW_004624851.1:1925501-1952608 GCF_000247695.1 Heterocephalus glaber | reverse complement strand
TTCAGTGGGTCCAGGTGGTTGAGTATCAGAGTGTTCCATCTCATTTCCCTTTGGGGTTGCTGTAGGTGATCTGCAAGTCTGGTTTTGAGACTTATTTATGTGTTTTCTCATTTCGACTGGGGGGGTCAGGGGTTGCTGTTGGTGCCCATGTGGATCGCCTCCTCTGAGCTGGGAGAGGTGGGCAAGGGCCTGGGAGCAGCGGTAGGGATGGTGGCCTGAAAGCCCCTTCCTCTTTGCCAGAAACAGCAGGATGGTTGAAGGCCTGGAAGCTCCTTTCTCTGGACCAGGAGCAATGGGACAGTGGCTCAGGAGCCCCTACCTCTTGGCAGGAATTTTTTAAATGCTGAGAACTTGATTAGCTCCAGTACAGTGGCCTGGTGGTCCGGTGTCCTCTGCATCTTTGTAGTGTGAAACCAGGTGGCTGTACGGAGAAGACGCCAAAGGAGCAGGGTGCTGGTGGTCAAGTGGATTGCTGCTGGGGTGGCTAATTTGGTGTTTTCAGAGTGACTTGTGACCTTGGGACCACGTCTGCAGATCTGCCTGCTGCAGCGGGCTGATTCGGTGTTTTCAGCGCTATCACTTCTTGATATATACCAGAAGGAATTTAAGTCAACATACTATAAGATACCCACATACCCAAATTCATTGCAACACAACCCACAAAGTCAATATATGGAACAGGGCTAGATGCCAATCAACAGATGAATGGATAAAGAAAATGTGGTATATATACACAGTGAAATATTATTCAGCCATAAAGAATGAAGGTATATTATTTGCAGGAATATGGAAGAAACTGGAGACCAAAATCAAAATTAAGCAAAATAAGTCACTTGGAAACACAAGTATCACATGTTTTTCCAAATATGTAGAATTTTAAAAATGTTATCGAAGGGGTAGGGAAACCATTTTTAGAAAAAATGAAAAGAAATAAGGGAAAGGGGATATAAAGGAGAGTAATGGGGGAAGTGATACAATTAAATTATATTATGTGCATGGATGAAGATACTACATTGAAACAAAATATTTTGTAAGATTAACATACATTAATAAAATATATATTTTATATAACAAATAGTCTATCTAAAGACTTTGAAGGAATTGAGAAGTTTACCCAACCCAGAAGCTGATATTCCAGAAGATTCATAGCAGAATCAGCCAGGTAGATGTAGGCAAGTGTTACATTTGGTGAAGTAGATGTTACTCAGATCCAGCCAGTTAATATACAGCAATATTATATGATCACAGATACCTATAAGTTATTTTCCTCATGAACACCATACTATGGTCTTTATTCCTTATTGCATAAAAGTTTGCACATAACTACTTTGCCAATTTTTTAGGGACTTCCATTTACTAGGCAAAAGAATGCATTATCTTACCATCTTTTGCATATGCCCATTCACTTCCTTAACATATTTCTGGATTTGATGAATAATAACAAAAAGGTCCTCTTAGCATTTTAATTACTTTATTGAATTCCGCTTAAATATTATTGTGTTTTCTCCAATAATTTACAAGTGCTAGGGAGAGTAGATTCCATGATTATCCTTTTCATGGTTGTGCTTCACACTCTCCCCACTCCCAGAATCATTTGACTAATTACCAAGGATGGTTTTTGGTTTTAAAATGAATGCTCCAAGCTTGAACACAACTTTCCCAGTTTATGCTTTGGAGAATATCAGAAGAAAGGGACTTAAGATTTATATAGAGGAGTCAAGATACAACAAAACTAGATATGCAGAAGCCAAACATGGAGATTTACTTCAAAATCAAAAAGCTAAAAGCTTAAAAGATCACTTGGAGTGGAATTGGTACAGACAGGTTAGGACTATTCAAGGAATATGACAGAGAAATCTAGAGTGAATGTTGTAAATACTACTTGGCAGATGGTGGTGGAACTGCCTAAAAGCCTGGAACTAGAACAGATAGTCATTATTTTTCTAAGCAATACTGATATTCTGTTTAAACCCGTAGGCTTTTTGTATCTTAAAGGATTGAATAACACTTATTTTTTTCACAAAACCCTTCCATCTGTGAAATGTGAACTCATCAAGTTCTGTGGAACTTTCCCAGGTGGCACAATCTTGTCTGTGCCTCCTAGGAATATATACAATACAAGATGAATGCTTTTGCCAAAAAATTTTATTAGGAAATTAGCAACAACTTCTATTATAATATAAATATACATCATACACAAGAACTTTGGTTTAGAAATGAAGAATGGAAAATAGG
Source organism: Heterocephalus glaber (assembly GCF_000247695.1). The sequence goes on along the minus strand of NW_004624851.1, from coordinate 1,950,373 downwards.
CAAAAAGCAAGAGTCTTCCCTAATATAAGGCTTTTGACTTGTCTTTTAAACCTACTATGTCATGCTTGTCTGTATCTAAGCTTTGCGGTGGTGACTTTCTACACTGTCTCTGATCTTGGCTATGTGCCTTCATTTGGACAATGGGATATTACCAATATTAATGGTAATTACTGGAAAAGTTATTGTGTATTTTTTTGTTCTCTTTGATTTCTGCCATCATCATAACAAGATGCCTGGGTTAGCCTACTGGGAGGAAGTGAAAAATACATGGAAGAGAACTGAGTTATCTGAAAAGATACCTTGCTATACAGACTAGTCCCCCAGTTCATCTCTTCAATGACCACAGATACATGAATGGACCTAGTACTACAGACATCTAAGTTAGATAGCAATTACCAGGCAGTCAGATAGGGCTAGGCTCTCAAGGGAGTCAGTGCAGAAGATGAGAATGCAACGCAACTATGGCTGGAGGTACATTTGTCAAAGGCCAGGCCTGAAGAAAATGATGCAATAACCAGACCTACATGCCTCTTTGAAGGATAAACAATAATAAGACTGTACTGTGATTAGTATCACCTGGTCCAGTAAAGTCCAGATAGATGTCAGTCAGCTGGGTGGGTGACCAGACCATCTGGACCCATCTCTCCCCCAAAATTCCTTTCTTCTTTCCATGTACTCTTGCTACATGACTTGCTTCTCTGTTTGATCAATATTATATATGCAGCTATACTTGTAATCTTATTGGTTGATTATACTTTGACCCACGTTGTACTCACCACATGATTTTGTACCTAGTGATTTTTCTCTATAAAACATTTTTAGAGAAGTGGCCTTGGTGGTGACCCACTTTTGGGATCCCTCCTGTCTCTCAGGAGCTACCTCTCAATAAGCCTTTCCTACTCTTAACTTCCATTTCCTTAGAATTTATTCTTTGATTTCAGGGGACATGAAGTTGGTGTACCTGGCATCTAGCAGGTTGGGAATAATATTTCTCCTATATCACTAGTACATATATATGAAACCTAGACTTAGATCAATATAACCACCCAGTGACCCATAGACTGATAAATGGTTGTTATTTTATATGTTCAAGGTTGTGGTTAGTAATAGGTAAATAATATTCCTACCAAACACATTTTGCTGTATTTTGAGCCATTTGCTATTATTACCTTCAAACCTTGCATAGTTCCTTAAAATTTAAATATATTTGAAACACTTCAGATATTCCAGCTTTTAATTTGTCCTGTGACCATCTATACACCTATTGCTATGTTTGATTTCTTAGATTATCTATCTTAACCCTCCCTGAAAAACTTGATGTTTGTCTTCCATGTTTACATTTTGTCAAGTAAACTGTGGAGACAGAATGCTTTCAAAAGTGACAAATATTCTTATAGTCAGTTAAGTTAAGTAGATACTAATAGGCAGCCAGACAGGGGTAGGCCCTCAAGGGAATCATTACAGAAGATGAGAAGACGTTACAACTGTGGCTGGAGGTACATATATTGAAGGCCAGGTCTCAAGTAAAGATGTATTGATGATGTACATGCTTCCCTGAGGGATAAGCAATAACTTAAAATTATGCTATAGTCGATATTACCTGGTCCAATAAAGTCCAGATGGATATCAGTCACTTAGGTGGGTGATCAGAAACTCCAGACCTATTCCTTACTAAAAATGTCTTAGTTCTTTCCATGTACCCTTTCTACATGACCTGCTTCCCTACTGGATCAATATTACCCAAGAGGCTATACTTGTAATCCTATAGGTTGATTGTACTTTGAACTATGTGATACCCACATAGTGACTTTGCTTAAAAATTACTCCTAACCAAGGACCTTTGTGGCAACCCACATCTGGGACCCCTCCCATCTCTCAGGAGCTATCTCTCAAATAAACCTTTCCTAGTCTTAATCTCCTTTGTCCTTTGGAATTCATCCTTCTATTTCTGGGGACACAAACTTGGCACATATGACATATAGCATGTTAGAAGTCACATTTTTATTTACACTTTCAGTTTCTCACACTAGATTGATAACCTACAAGAAAATTTGGGGCTAGTCTACTTATAGTTAAAAACCTAAGAATTATAAAAGAGTTATTATAGTTCAACTGGGCCTAATACACTTGATAGTGCATTCTGATTTTAATGTAATAATTTTGTGTATCTTTTTCTGTCTGTTTAATGTGTCATTGTAACTGGTTAAATCACTAAAAGCTGCTGCATTTAAGAAAAACTTTTTTTTTTAACTCAACAATTTCTTTTCTTTTTGTCTTCTTTGACATTTCCATTGAAAACTATTTTTATAGGTTTCTTTTGAAAGCCAAACTCATTTAAACCACTAAGAGGTGAAAACTGATAGTCTCAAGCCTTACATAGAACTCACAAGTGAAACTTTTAAAGCTGAACAGCACAAAGGTTATATGTCATTGGGTTGCTGTATATGTTTCCGTGTGTCAATTTTCATTTATATATTCTATTTTAGTTGGTGTATAGATAAGTAGACAATAATTATATAGCACAAATACCTTTTTTGATGGGATTAACAATGAGTTAACATGATAAAAATAAAGATGTCTTTCAAATTGATAACATATTTCTACCTAGCTTTTTAGCTAATTGAGATAATATCAATTGATTAATATTATAAATGTAATGTCTATGGCTGTTTGCCTACAACAACTCGGAGTTTTTCCTTGGTTAAAGATAATATATGTATCTTTAAGAATTTAAATATTATGATTTGATTCTCATGAATCATCTAAAGCAATTGTTAAGTTATATTTAAGTTGGCTATAATTAAAACGTTAAGCTTTCTACATATAAAGCAATAAGTTATTCTTAACATATTGAAATACTCTTGGTCAAACTTACAAAACTAGATTCAAAGGCAAAAGGGTCTATATTTTACTAAATAAGTTTCTTGTGTTCTCAACGTTAGGCTTTTGGTTACTAAAAAGTGAGCTTAAAGAGTTAAAGAGTATTTGAATATTAACATATGAAATGTTCTCAATCAGTTCATGAATGTTTAAATAAACAATTATTATCTTAGTTTATGACATAACTTACACATTTGGACATATATGTATGTATACATCTAAATACAAGCTATGCTGTGAGTCTAAGCTTTACAGTTAAATTTATAGATTTAAGACTATATAAGTTTAATGCATACAAAGTAACTAATATGTGCTCTTTTATACGATATATATTTAGACCTTAAAAATATAAAATTATCAAAATTTGACATCTCTTTAAATTTGGTCCTGACATTTAAACTTGATTTACATCTCTTGGCTTTGATTAAACAAATATTTTTGTTGTATAAATGAAATACACTTGTATATTGGGTAATAAGCATATTTGTGGCCATGAACACTGTTTACCAAACTTATCAGAGATGTAAAGATGTCCTTAATTCTTGTCAATATGGTTAAACCTTATAAAATCTGTTATAGGAGTCCAAAATTTTGTTTTCACAGTAGAAAATTAAGATATAAAGATTTCTATATAGCTATGATACCAAGTATTGCTAAACTCATGGTATATTTGTATTTCCCATGTGTACAGGCCCTTCATATATAAAATTTAAAAACATCTTATCATACTTACAACCCCCAGGTTAAAGTTGTTTATAGTGGTAAAACTTTTTAGGCTCAAACATCTGGCTTTCCCTTATTTGTTCCAACTACTTATGATGAAATTTGCATGCCAAACCCACGTTGGACAGCCAGACAGATGATGCAGATACTTTTTCAAGGCTTGTGCTGGTGTGATTATTATGTAATTATGTAATGACAGCTATGGGTACCTAAACACTCTGCAGATCAGACAATGTCACTCTAAAGATTAGAGATTAGACATTAATAGTCTGTAAAGTACATCTATAAACAAATACATTCCACTTAAATGTCACTCTGTTAACAAAAAATTGTTAAAAGATAAATTATGTAAAAGTTTCTTTATGTCATGTAATATCTGTAGTTATACAAAGATAGCTGACTAAAAAGATATTCTATACTAAGATGGGCATTTAAATGTGCTTGAGATAATAATGTCATCATGACTGTCATTCTAAAATGATATGTGGCCCTTGATTCGAGTTTTCTCTGTAAAATTTTATAATTGTTATCATTTAAAATTCTGCAGGGATTCAACTTCTAAAACAACCATGATTGGGAAAGAAATAACAGTTCATCAGTCATACTATTTATTTCAAGGTGTTCAATATTTAGATAAGATCATATGAGATCCTCCCACTATGATACTGATATAACCAATCTTCTATTCTGGGATCTTCAACCACTGAGATTTGTTGACCAGAGCTAGAAAGATAACTGGGCTAAGAAGACAGCCAATAACTTGGCCCTGGCTCTCCAAAGCCATCAAGGACCTGGATGAGAGTGGACCTATTTTACAGGATCCTATAACTTCGGTGAGTCACCCCAACTCCTGAGTTGGAAGATTGTTGTACCTCAGAGAACAGGAGTCAACCAACACACAGGAATACAAGGATCTGCCTGAAAAAATAAAACATTCCCTATTTCTCATGCTTTCAAATTAAATCTATCATCATTTTTACAAAACAAGACAGGATATAAGCAAGAGACAAAAGATGACAATTTTGATTACTTAGGTGAACCACAATCCAGAATCCAGTCACAATATTTAGGGCTGCTGTGAAACAAAAGCAAACTCTTACCTCCTTCCAATTACATAATTTGTGACCTCAAAATGATATAGGAAAAATATAACTCCCAACCTGCTAGATTCCAGATATGCTGAATTTGTGTCCTCTGAAATTGATGAATGAATTTCAAAGAACAACGGAGGTTAAGAGTAGGAAAGATTTATTGAGAGATAGCTCCTGAGAGACAGAAGGGGCCCTGAAGTTGAGTTGTCACCAAGGCCCTTTTATTAGGGGTAATATATACAGCAAAGTCACAATGTGGGTACAACATGGGTCAACTTACAATCAACTAACAGGATTACAAGTGCAGCCACTTAGCTAATATTGATCCAATAGGGAAAGGAGTCATGTAACAAGGGTACATGGAAAGAACACAGGCATCTTTGGGAAGGGATAGGTCCAGATGCTCTGGTCATCCACCTGGATGACTGATGTCTATCTGGACTTTATCGGACCAGATGACACCAATCACAGTACAATCTCAGATTATTGTTTATCCCTCAGTGAAACACATAGGCCTAGTTATCGCATCTTTATCTTGACACCTAGCCTGCAACAGATGCACATCCATTCACAGTTTTGGTGTGTTCTTGTGTTTTGCTCTGATTCTCTTGAGGGCCCTTTCCTATCTGACTGCCTACTAATTTTTATATAATTTAACCGCCCATAATAATAAGACTTGGACCCACTTTGTATATGTAGCTTAAATTATTGTTAATATTTTTATATATCTTTTCGGGTTATATATTTGTTGGGTACTTAAAACTAAGTTTAACAGACAGCTATATTAATTAGAAGCAACATTATGAGTATATGAAGGTTAGTTAAGGTTATCTAGGAGTTATTTTTGGAAATACACAGAGAGGTTCTTAGCTCTTTTGTCAGTGTCATCTATCAGGATGAGTCACAGTCTTGTTTGAAAACTTTTTTTGAATTATAGGATTTTTTTTTAATTTAATGACTCTTGATTGTGTATAATGTATATTGGTTGACTCTTGTCTTATAGGGTTGAGTTGTAGTATGTTGTAGGGAGGTTTTTTCATGTCTTGAGTCTTTTCTGACCTTGGAAAGTTAGAACTAAAATATTGGCTGTTTTTTTTTTAACCCAGTTATGTATTTAGCTTTGTTCTCTGAGCTTTACTTGTTGAACATATAGATTAGTTGTACCAGTATTGAAGTAAGAGCAACTATGATATCTTAAAAGGCAAATTTGTATAGAATAGTTTTAGATAATAGTCATAAAGTTTTATAGTGAGGATTTGAAATCAAGAGCAAAACAAAACATTTTAGCACAATTATGTTGACACTTAGATGAGAACCACGGTTTTTAAAAAGTATCTCTACACTTTTATTTTAGTACAGAATATCTTATCATGGAGAAGAGTTGTAGATTGTTTGATGGGGTATTTGTTTATTATCTATAATAAAACCAAATTTTGAGGCTTTTTCTTTTTTGTAACAAGGCTGACTATATGCAGCATGGCCTAGAAGTTAAGATCATCATTTGAAGCAAATAAAGTATGTATATGGAGCACTGAGAGCATTTATCTTGTTTTTTTAAAAATAAAATAGGTCTACTTGGAGCATTGTATTATAATCAATTATATTTTATTGGCCAAGTCTCACCATTGATATTGTGTCTATATCTGTGTGTAGAAAAAAAAACTACCATTTTTTAATGCCTGAGGACCAAATGTTTCTCAGTTCCTGAGGATATGCTTTAGAGGTGTGTCTAAGGTATGTGTGGAAGGGAAGTTGATTAAACATTTTATCTGAAACACATCCATAAAGAAGGCTGGAGGAATGAAAGCATCTCCATCATATCTGCCTGACAACCTCTTCTTTCAGTCTCTGTGTGTGAGCCAATTATAGAAAAACCTAACTCCCCCTCACTCTATTGTTATGGACAGCTAAGTCAAAGGCCAGGCCTTAAGATAATGATGTAATGACCAGGCCTGCAGGTCTCCCTGAAGGATAAGTAATAACTTGAGATTATACTATAATTTGTATTACCTGGTCCAATAAAGTTCAGATAGACATCAGTCACCCTGGTGGGTGACCAGAACCTCTGGACTCATTTCTTCCTAAAAATGTCCTTGTTCTTTCCATGTACCCTTGGTATGTGACCTGTTTCCCTATTGTATCCATATTACCTGAGTGGCTATACTTGTAATCTTATTAGTTGATTATAGTTTGATGCACCATTGTACACACCTTGTGATTTTGTATCCACCTCATGATTGTCCTATATAAAATATTCTGAGAGAAGTGGGCTCTGTGATAACTCACTTTGGGGTCCTCTCCTGTCTCTCAGTAACTATCATTCAATAAATTTTTCCTACTCTTAACCTCCATTGTTCCTTAGTGTTCATTATTCAATGTGGGGGACATGAACTCAGCATATCTGACATCTAGCACATTGGGAGTTACATTTTCACCTGTATCATTACCAGCAATAGTTGCCATGTGCCCTGGCCTGTGCCCTGGCCCATGACCATGATGGGAACTATTTGATTTGTGGGAGCCCTTTTTTCTTTGTTTGTGGTTGTAATAGGGTACTCTGTTTTCCCCACTGTCTCTGACAACAGTGGGGTAAGCCTATTTTCTTTAGTCTCGTGGCTGCAGTCACAAAGTGTCCCAGTTAGCAGGTGTGAGGAAATGGAGGTGGTCGCCTTGTGGGGAAGCTTTTGAGGTCCTCTTCACATGGGGAGTCTGCTAGTCAGAATAATTTTGAGGACTTTTAAAGGAATGATTGAAAGCCCTCTGGAAAATGTCTTATGATCAGATTGAGATAATTCAAGTGGCTGGCTTTTCTTTTCTAGGGAATATAAAACTATCTTAAGAGGCATTCTTAGCCAGTGAAGTGGCTCATGAGATATATATTAACTACTTTTTGCTAAGGTCTGTGTCCTATGTATATTGTAAGATGTTTTGATACTAGGAGGGATATCTTTACTGTGTGTTGAACAAGTGTGTATTTTTCTGTCTGTATATCTTTTTTAGCCCAGCCCAAATATAAAGTGAGAGGATTTTTTTTTTAAATTTTTAAGGGAAGGGAATCTATGAATATCTTCCTGGGAGTTGTCTGGGCCTCCAAGACAGTGGGGACTTTGGAGGCCAAGGAGACAGTCTAGAATAAAAATTAACCTTTTAAAAATATTTTAAATTGCCTCAAATTTGCAAAATAGTACCTAAAGGTGACATTTTACGGACAGAGTCAGCTCTTTATAAGTATTTAAGATGTATTGTATGTCTTTAAGATCTCCCTTGTGTACTTTTGGAAAGAAATAAAGGGAAAAAGAAAAGCAAAAATAAAAACTTGAGATCTGTTCATTTCATCCTGAGGTTAAACTGTGTGTAGCTCAACCCAAGGCCACAGTCTGTCTCACCTTTTGTCTTGACTTACCTAGTCAACTTTGTCATTTATATAGCAGTCTGTTCATATGTAGAAAAACATTTTGGTTCTTGACACACAGGTATTTTAATTTTTATTAACGTATTAGGAGGCAGGAAAAAGGAGTTGTGTCTAACAGGTGGACTTTTATTCAAAAATTTACCCTAAACATTTTATATCTAGTGACCTGGGATCTATGTAAGTAACTCATAGAGGGTTTAAAAGTCTGGAGCTAGTGGGATGGGTAGGAGGAAGGAAAGAAGGGAAAGGAATAAATATGAGATATGGAAAAAATGGAAAAAAGTCTGGACTATTACCAATCATAAGTTACATATTGTTATAAAACAATCATATAACAATTGTAAAAAATTATATCACCATAAATAACTTTAGTTAAGAAGTCACCACTATAAGATATTTTTAACTTTGCATGTTTGAAGGCCAGTATGCTTGGGAAACACAAATATATTATAATATTAGTAATAATTATGTCACTGCTGTATATAGAATTTTTTGTTTATATTTACTTGTTTTTTGCATTTAAGGCAGAATTCAGATTTTTAACAGGTTTCTAGGCTGTAACCAAACTGAGAAGAGCTAAGGAACAACTTTAGAGGTCTTAGATATTTTGGAAACAGTGTTGTTGACTACATAGATGTATTATTCAATATGTAAGTGTGTCTCATCTATATAATAGCACAATTTTTATTTAACTAAAGCCAATAGATGTAGATTAAATTTTAAATGAATGGCAGGACCAAACTGAGAAACAATGTCAAATTTGGTAACTTTATGTTTAGGAACTAGATCTATATTTTATAAAAGAGAACACCCACAAATCACTTTTTATGTATTAAATTTAAGTAATTTTAATTCTATAAGTTTCACTTTAGAGGTTAAATTTATAGTATATCTTGTTTATATATATATGTATATACACATACATATATACTGTTATGTCATAAATTGAGACAATAGTTGTTTAACTCATCATAAATTGATTACTGAAAACATTTATAAGCCACCAATTGATTTAACTTTTAAATCTCAATTTTAACACCAAAAGTTTAACAATAGAAACCACAAAAACTAGGTATAATGCAGAATATTTGTTTTTAAATTTGGTTTTGTAAGTTTAACCAAGAGCATCTCTTAATAAGAAAATATTATTGTTTTAGACATATAATGTTTAACCTTCCATTTATAACCAACTTAAAAATCTTATAATTTATTTAATAACTTTTGGTGTATGGCATCTTATGACCCTGGAAAAACTGGACAAGTCAACCATTAGTGGATAAATTAGACAAATTTGCTTCAGGGAGCTGATCTTCAGCCACAGAGGGGAGTTTTAACTAACGGTTCCCCAAGTTTAAGGAGTCTCCATTTAGTCATCTTAACAATTATTTTAGATGATTCAATCTAACAGTTAACATTTTTAACTGTTGATAAACTATCTTTGACCAAGGAAAAGCATTTAAATTATTGTGTACAGATGATAATAGACATTGCATTTATAAGACAAATTTTTGACATTACCTTGGTAATCTAACCTGGATTGAAACAGGTCACTGATCTTTAAAATACTTTTATTTTTATTAACTGATTTAGTCAATTGTTAAAACTATGTGAACCAAAAACATTTGAGCTAATATGAATGTCTACTTATCTATAAGGCAACCTAAGTAGAATATATATTTGAAGTTTCACGTATAGAAACAGGCACATTAGTTTAAATCATGTTTAACCTTTATGTTTTCAAACTTTAATTCTTTATTTGTAAGTCTCAGGTGAGTTTGAAGGTCTTTTTAACCTTAGTTTATAATTTTTTAAGTAGACTTAGCTATTTTTAAAAACCTAGATAACCAATATTTTTTCATTTTAATTTTATTGGTACAATTTAGACTTCCATAATGATCACTTTCATCATAGAGAATGTATATTGTATATGCATGATGTATCTTGATTCCTTTTTCTTCCCATTCCCCTCCCTTCCCTTCAATCCCTCTTCCTCTTCCTTGTTTACAAAAGCCTTATTTCCATTTTTTCCTTCTTTTCTCAATTTTTTCTTTATCCTTCCTTCCTTTCCTCCTCCCCCCTCTCTAGTTCCTCCTTTCCTTTGAACAAATTTTTCTCATTTCATATTGTCTATTATACATTTTGAACCCTATTTACATTTTCAGTTTCTTATACCAGAGAAACAATGTAATATTTACTCATGTGTGTCTGATTTACTTCATTTAAGAGTACACCTTCAAAGTGCATCCACTTAGTTATAAATGACTCAAGTTTATCCTTCTTTATGGCTGAGTAGTACTCCTAGAAAAGTAGTACTGTCTAGAAAAAAGACGTGTTCTTTATCTATTCATCAGTTGATGGGCATTTGGGCTGCTTCCAAGATTTAGCTGTGTTGCTATAAGCATGGGTACACATATCACAGCGGAATGATGCTTTTAATTTTTTTGAGAAGATACCCAGAAAGTCAATAGCTGAGTCAAATGGGACCTCTAATACTAGTTTTCTGAGGAATCTCCACACTGATTTCCACAGTGGTTGCAGCAGTCTACACTCTTACCAACAGTGGAGAAAGGATCCTTTTTCTCCACCAGCATTTGTTGTTGGTTGATTTCTTGATATTAGCCATTTTTTTCTGGAGTGATATGGATAGCCAATATTTTTTGTGAGAAGTCAAAAAGCCATAGAAAATAAAAGAAAAATAAATTGATATGCTCTCAAAAAACATTAACAAAGCATCTGCAGGTATCTTAATCAGTTTAAACAAATGAATAAAAACAGAGATACATAAACAATTATTTTCAGATCAGAGTGTACTCTTAGAAATATTGGCCAAATTGAGCTGTAGTTGTAATAATTTGTTGTAAGTTTATTCTAATATATCTAGTCAGAACTTTTTAGGGTGACCAGTTAGTGTACAGATCTCATGTAGTAAGTTAACAACAGTAATGAGGTGAGAGAGAAAAAAATCTTCACAGTGCAAAGGCAAGAAATACTTAAAGAAGGATTAGACTGGAGGTTTGTCTTAATCTTGTAATGAACTTGTAGATTTTTTAGAGTCCTTTGTGGTTTTGATAGTCACAGATGATAGGGAAAACTGTTCAGGCCATTTTTGAGTGTGGAGACTAGATGATATTTTTTTAGCTTTTTAAGTATTTTAAAGAGTGGGAGTATAAAAGGTCAGTCAAAACTTCACTCTACCCTGGTGTAGATGTTTATCCAAGACAATATTTTTTCATTTTGTCTCCTAAGGCATCTCTTAAGTTTGATCCTGTCCAATGCCAGTGATGGTGGACTGGAGGTGCCAATGCCAGCAGCATCTTTGTCCCCTTCTTTTTGATCCTGTGACTCCTTGACTCACATTTAGCTGAAAGTGTTCTCTTTATTTTCAGCCTATGCAAGGCATGAATGTAAATTACACTTTCGATGACTATTCTCCTGTGGTAAACAAAAATAGTTTTTTTCAAACTGCCTCAGCCTGGCCTCCTGGAGAGAGAGGTTGTGCTGCCATTAGCTTTTGTTTAGAGGAGGTGGTCCAGCAAGCCAAGGAGTTTTAAAGCTAACTCCCAGTGAGTTGGAATACAAAAAAAGAAAAGCCTGAGAGACCTTTCTTAACTTTAACCCTTGTTTTAGCAAAACAATTTTAGGGAATATAGAGAGCTATTGTGTTCCTGGCCCTGTAAATGTGACTTGAAGAGGGAGTCTATTCGACTAGCAGAGAGAGAAAAATCTAAACCTGTAACTCAAGTCTTAATAGAGTCTTAAGAGAGGACTCTGACAGTGTTGTCTCAGGTCACTCTAGGACAGAGGATACCAGGAGATCACTGGGAGAGTTTTACCTCTCACCTCATGGAAGAGTGCAGGTGAGGATGAAAGATAAGTACATATTTTTATACATGTTACCTAGTCAGGCTGTTGGGACCCAGCTTCCACTGAGGAGCCTTTGTATGCCCATCAGGGTGTTACCGTAGCCATGGCCCCTCAGTTGCTCTCTTAGCTTTTACTGGTTTCACACATGAGTGGGAAAGAAAAGATGCAAACTCAACAGTCCAAGTAGGTTAATTTCTAAGCCTGTAAGGGACCTCTCTGTGTGAGTAGAACAGAGAAGGCGTCCCTTACAGGGTAAGAGGCTTTTTATAGCATTTTTTTACTTTTGAGGGGGTGAGTCAGAGAGACAGCAGGCTTGTGGCTTGCAGATATGTCCTCTGTGTCCTCTGTGACCCATTGACATGTTCTTGTGGTACTGTTTGTGACCTGCTGATGTGTTGTCTGACCTACTAACATGTCCTCTGTAACCTAAGTAAGTTTCTTCAAGATGGCGGGTGGACTCATTGGAACTGTCAATGTCTCTGTCCAGGCATTATCATTCCTGGATTTAAAAGGGTATAGGAAAACATATCATCATTCTTTTCTTGGCTACTTCCTTCCTGAAGGAGGTGATAAAGATTTTTGTTTTGTTTTGTTTTTTAATGTTTTGAAGAAGGAAGTCTGTTTGGAGTTGTTCTTGAATACTTACCAGGAGATGAATGCTATTCATTCCTGAAAATATCTTTGGAATATATTAATTATATGGGAAAAAAAGAAGGAAAAAAAGTAAAAAGCATTAAAGGGGCCAGCAGGGGTAGGAGCCAATGAAGAAGAAAGGGAAAGAGATCATTGGAAGAGCCTTCAAGAAGTTTAGAAGTCCATTCATGAAGGCATTTTACCCCATCTCAGAGCAGACTGGATCTGCTGGTGTAAAAGCAGCATTTTTCTTGGAGTAGAGAACATATTCCAGCCTGTGAAGCTGTCAGGAGATCAAGGCCTCTGCAGTTTTCCAGGATGACTGAAGCCAGGGAGCCTACTTGATTTTGCAATTATCCCAGTTGGTCAGAGACTTATTTAAGTGCCTGGGGGAGTTCTTTTGAAAGCCTGCTGAACTTTGAAAGAGAGACTCCTGGAGTCCTGGTCCCCATTCCAATTCTTGTGATTATCCCCAGGGTGGCCATTAAGGAGAATAGCTGTATGGTGTATTGTACCCTGACATGGGTTATGGGGAAAATAAGAGTGAGTACACTAGATTCTGCTAATGAAAAGGTGGATTGAAGTTACCTAATGTATAAGTTCTGGTTCAGTTGGTAGGAAGGAAAATGTATGCCTTTTCTCCACAAACTCAGAAGATGCCTATCTCTGGGGAAAAACATCTCATGAGATCAAATCAAGACAGCAGGAAGAGATCTGGAGATGGAAGTAAATGTTGAACTACCCTGAATTTGTGCCATATATGGAAGAAAGAGCTAAAAGTTGCTGATGGGGAAAGGGGTGAAGCTGGTTGTGATACTGCCAGATCTTCTTGGCTAAGAGCATAAGTTTTTTTTTTAGTAAGACTCTGCCATTAGGTATATTAAAGCATTTGTAGTTTTGGGCAATTCCATGGGCTAAGGGAGTGTCTCTCAGGAGATCTTTTACCCTGTCTTGGCAATATTCAGATGTGGTAGCATTTGAACTGCCCTGGAAGGAAGTGTACCCAAGTATCAGTAAAACAGTTCTCAGATGATTAACATTGAGGTGATCAGAAGATGGGAAGAGATGGATAGTAGCTTTGCAGAAAGAGGATTTTAAAGAGCTGACTGGGATTAAGTGATCTTGTTTGCTTCATGAAAATCACAGAAGAGTAGGTTGGATTAGATAGAGTCCCTTTTGGGAAGGACCAGTTATAGTGTGCTGCAGCAGGTGTTGAGCCTTTAAGGCCTGTCTGATATCTTTTAGTGACTTCAGGAGTCTGATGTCAGATCCTGTAGCTGGGCCTATGGCCCTGGAATTGGCAGTCTCATGAAGTTTAGCCCTGCAGAAGTGATTATCCATGTTCCAAGTGGAGCAGGCATTATTGAGTCTGCTCTCTGTGAAAGATGGAGGCAGACCAAGCAGGATGGTTGGATGGTTCCTTTAAAGGTTTAGATGATTTTATCAGTGAGATTGTGTCTGATTGAGGTATCTAGCAAGGGTCTGTGTTGTGGTGTTAGGGGTTAAGAAGATGACTAATATTGAGAAAGAAAGGATTGAAGCAGGAGCAGGAAATAAAAGTGATTTATTTTGAGGAGAAATCTGAGAGGGTTCTCTGTATCCATAGGTCTTAGATTATGTAGTCTATGGAGGAGGAGGGTGAAAAGTGAGGGATTTTCTTCTATTAGGATGGTCAAGAAATGGCCAAAGTTATGAAGAGAGAGACTAATGGGGCTGTCTAGCTGTGTCTTCAATCTCTTCAGTCACATGAGGCAATTTAGTGATCTTCAGACTTGGGTCCATTGGTGTGCACTGAAAAAGGAGTCTTTTTAAGAGAGGAAAAGTGGATCTAGGAGGAATGACCTGTAAATGTTGCTGCTGCTGAGATGGTCAAGATTACTTGAAAGGGCCCTGTCCATTTTGGCTTTAATCCTTGAGGGGCCGGGGGCTTTATATATTCCCAGTCTCCAGGTTGTAAGGATAGATCAGTGAGGGAGTCTAGGCTGTTGGAGGGTTTTGGGAGGGTGGAGTCAGCATAGTTCCAAATGAGATGCCTAAGTGTGCTAAGTAAGGAATTTGAAAGAGAAGAGGATAGGTTTGAATTGAAGGTAGGGAATATGAAAGCAGTGAGGGGCCTCCATATAGAATTTCAAAGGGGATGAGCTTAAGAGGTTTGTGGGGAAGAGGCCTGAGTTTGAAAAGGGCTTAAGGGTATGAATTTAGTCCAGTCTGAGTGGGACCTGGAGGAAAATTTTGGTTAGGCTCTGTTTAAGAAGGTGATCAGCCTTTTCCACCCTACCAGAGGATTGGGGTCAATATGGGATGTGAAATTTGCAGGTTATATATAGGAAGGAGGCCATCTGTTGGGTAATCTGTGAGGTAAGTTCAGTTCTTTTATTGGTTTGGATGGAATTTGGGAGTCTGAAGCAGGAGATTATTTCAGGGCATAGGATATGCACTACTGTGGAGGATCTTTTGTTTGATGTAGGAAAGGCTCTATCCATCCTGAGAAAGTGTCAACTAGAACAAGGAAGTACGTTAGCTTTTTTTTTATTGGCAATGTGAGTATCACATATCACAAGTGATATGTCTGAGATGTTTATCCTGTGAGTTAGGTCTTTGATGGCCTTTGCAATGAATGAAGCAGCTTTATGGGGTAGAAGAACTGCCTGTAGAAGATCTTGAATTAGGGGTCCATTTAGTATAGGGGTGGGTTTTTTTGCAGGTAGGAATCTTCTTTCATGCCTTATTTTTGCATTTGAATGGAGGATATCATATGCATATTTAGTCTGTGTAAGTGTTGATGGTTTTATCTTTTGCAAGAGTGAGAGCTGCAGTGAGTGCAATGAGCTCTGCCTGCTGTGAAATTGTCCTTGTGGGGAGGGCTGACACTTTGATTACTTCTCAAGGAGGGTAGGAGGATTGGCTATCATGTTAACTTTGAATAATGGCATACCCTGCCTGGGAAGGGGTGGTCTTTGAAGTGCTTCCATCAACAAACCAGTCAGAAGATATTTTCAAAAGTTATGTGACAGAAGTGGGTGAGTGTAAAATCCAGGAGCTCTGTGCACTAATGTTGGGGATGGAGTCTGGATAATCAGGTATTGGGAGAAAGTTAGCAGGGTTTAGGATAGATGAGCGGCAGAAAGTAATAGAGGGTTGTAAGAGCTGAGAGAGTAGTACTTGAATTTGGAGAGAGAAGGGTTAAAGCATGATGGCTGAGAAGGTTGGGAGGTTGTGTGAAGCATGTACCTGTAGGGGCTGGTATAGAGTCATCTTCTTGGCCTCAGGGATAAGGAGTGCAGCTTAATGCTAAGATCTGTAAACAGAGGCCAACTTTTTATTATAATGTGAAGCTGTTTGGATAAATAAGCAGCAGGCTGAAGGGAATCTCCAGCTGGCTTTAGAAGTAGTCCTAATGTTTATCTCTTCTTGCTGATAGAAATAGAAATATTAGGATTTGGTAGGTCCAAAGTGGGAGCCCTAAGCTTAGAGTGCCCAATTGAGGGCCCAAAAGTAAATAGGAATTAAGTTTGTTTCTGGCACACTTTCTGGGGGATATCCATGGGAAGCCTCATACAATGGTTTTGCAGTGAGTAAGAAATTTGGGATCGAAAGTCCAAAATAGCTAAGAAGCCCCAGGAAGGAAAGGACATCTTGTTTTGTGATGGGGGAAAGGAGGATTGTTAATAGCCTGTTTTGAGGAGGGGGGTATGTAGCAAGTGGTGGGATGAGGTAAAGGCTGAGGTAAGTGACCTCTTGTTGTACCAGCTGGGCTTTGTGTTCTGAGACATGGTATCCCTTTTCCCTCATGAATTTAAGAAAAAAAATACAGTGTAAGATATAGAGTCATTTCAAGAGCCCACAAAGTAGGTCATCAACATATTATTGCAGGTGTCTAAGGATAAGTTCAAGGGATTGAAGGTCTATTTGTAAAGCTTGGCCAAAGAAGTGGGGGCTATCCCAAAATCCCTGGGGAAGCACTATCCATGTGAGTTGTTGGGTATACAAAGATATGGGGTCAGTCCAGTTAAAGGCAAAAAGTTGTTGTTAAACAGGGTTGAGGGGAAGAGTAAAGAAGGCATCTTTGAGATCTAAAACAGTAAAGCATTGAGTATCGGGGGAATGTGGGAGAGGAGGTTATATGGGTTAGGGACCTCTGGGTGAATGGGAACAATAGCTTCACTAATCTTTTTGAGATCTTGGACTAATTGGAAGGAGCTATCAGGTTTTTTTTAAAGGAAGGATGGCAGTGTTATGGGAGAAGTGGGTAGGGATGAGAATTTGGACTTTAAGAGGTTATTTGATAATGGCCTGGAGGCCAATATAGCCATTTAAGCTTAAGGGGGTATTGGTTGACTGTTACAGCTTGAGTAGAGTCCTTCAAGGCTATTTTGAGGGATTGATGGTGTAAGGCTATAGAAGGGTTTTTGTATTCCAAACAATAGAGTCAACTTGTGATTTGATGTATTGGATCACCTCATACCCTCATTAGAAGGTATGACTGGGTAGGATAAGGAAGGGCTCAGAAAGAAGTGAGGGAATATATATAGAGATGCCCCCATGCAATGGAGGATATCTCTTCCCAAAAGGGGCATGGGGCAGTCAGTCATTAACAAGAAAGAGTAAGTGAAAAATATATGGCCTAACGAAGAGTATAAAGATGGAGTCTTGGCTAGTGTTTCTATTAGGTCCTTAATTCCAACAACTGAGAGAGAAGAGGGGAGCAAATGTCTTGAATATTAAAAAAGAACAGAAAGTCTGAGTCCAAAAGAAAGGAAAACTCTTTGGCCACCACCACTGTTCCCATGGACCCACTGATGATGCCATGGAGGGAACCTTCGGATATAGGCCATATCAATTGGTAGCTAAATATAAGGCCATGAGGGCAAACATGTCTTCTCTAGATGTGTCAGGCCACATAGAGGTGAGAGAACTCAGGGGAAGGTTGACTTCTCCAGAGGGCAATCCATTTTCCAGTGACCCCACTGTCTGCAGTTTGGACATGGCTTTATAGGAGGCCTGGGATTAGGACAAGCTTTTGTCCAGTAGCCTGGATTTCCACAGCAAAAACAGTTGCTAGGCAGGTGGGAGGTGGAGCCTTTGGCATGTACTTTAGCTGGAGGTTGAACTATGGATGCCATGATTTGATATTTGGCTTTAGTCTCTTTTATTGTTCTCTGTTCTTCATCTAATTTATTGAAAATTTAAAATGCATAGTTTATAAGTTCCTTCTGTGTTGTTTGGTTTCTGCTTTATAATTTTTGGATATTTTTGCAGATATCTGGATAAGAATGGGAGATGAAGTGGAGGTGTAAAAGTATTAGACTTTCAGAAGAGTTAATGTGAGTGTTTATATATGTATTTAATCATGGCCTGGGATGGGTTTTTGTCTACTCCTTGGGTGATTTCTTTGAGGCTCTCATAGTTGACCTGTTTATTTTAATTTTTTTCCATTCCTGCCAGGAGGCAAATAGTCATATCATTGTGACCTTTCCTAACAGAGCCATCAAGTTAATATGCCCACTCAGAATCTTGGAGTTTGGCCTTGGGAACTGCTCAAGCTGCCTCGGCATGACTGTCAAGGTGTTGACAGTGGGGTTCATCAGTGCAGTTTTCAACTGCCTACCAAATACACTCCCTTTCATCAACAGTAAAGTTGGACAAGAGGATAAGGTAAATATCTCCCCAAGTTAGGTCATACATTTGGGTGGGTAGGAGGAATTCTCTGAATTTATTGGGATTTTCTGAGAAGGATCCCATTCTTTGTTGGAAATGTTGTAGATAAGTAACTGAGAAAGAAATATGAACACAAACATTCCTCTCAATGCCTGCTACCTCACAAAAAGGTAGGGTGGGATGAGAAGTGGTCTGGAAAGGTATTGGGTGAAAAAAATTGTGCAAGAGCATGTGTGATGAGAAGAATAGGGTGGTTTTGGTGAGGTTGGCAAGTTGATGGATTTTGGAGAAGAGGAGGAATGCTTGGAGGAGAGAGAGGCTAATGGTTGTGGGTGTGGGCCTGGTTGAAGTTGTTGAGGAGGTGGGAGGCAATAGGGCAGGAGATTGTCAGTGGGATTAAATTCATTAATAGAGGGTAGAGGGGGGTAAAGGTGTGATATTATTGGCCCAGACATGGGGATAGGAGTTTTAGTGGGGTAAGAGGTTTTTGTTTGGCAAGAAGAATTTGGAGAGAGGAGAGAGTAAGATAGAGGGAAGGTTTCTTGTGGAGGGTAAAAAAGGCTTGGATATAGGGAACTTCTGACCATTTGCCATTTTTCTGGAGGAAGTTATCAAGTTAATTTGGAAATTAAAAGTGCCTGCAGCTGGCCAGCATGACCTCTTATCAAATCTGTACTGAAGCCACATGGAAGTGGAGTAAAAGAGCAATGTTTTTGGATTAATGTCTCCTTTTAGTTCCAACTTGGAAAGATTATGCAGGAGACAGATGAGGGGTGTGTCAATGTTTTTGAGGGAGAATTGCCCTTCATGGGTGATGGGAAGAAAGGCAGCTCAGGTGGGAAACAGGTCACTGGGATGTCTCCCTGCAACTGGTCTCCTGACCAGAGTCCGTAGGCTTCAGGAGCCGGATGAGATTGTCCTGCCTGCTGAAAGGAGGCATCTGCCCTAGTCAGAGTGCAGAAGGTCCCCCTTTTTGTGGTGTTCTCAAATAGAGAATGAAAGGAAGGGAAACCAGGTAGGCTAGAAAGAGGGGGATGGCAAATCAGCTTTCTATGGGCACCAAGAGAAAGTCAACTGGGCTAGAATCTTACCCTTCCAGGAATGGAGATAGATTAGCAGCCAGTAGTGCATGTTTGGTTGAGGTCTGCCAGGATGATCCCTGGGCAGGATTTCATGAAAAGGGAGGGTTTGGTGAAGGACAGGGAAAGTTGGTTACTCAGTCAGGTGGTTGGGGTTTGAAAGTTGCCTCTAAGAATTTTGAGGGCTCACCCAAAGGGTAACCTTGGCCTGTGCCTCACAGTCTCACCACAGAGGGCAGTCAAGCCCACACAACCAACTCTGGGAAGGAGAGGAAACAGGGTGTGAAACAGGATGCTCTCAGGATCTAGGAGTAAGCTCAGGATGAGCTCCTGCTGCCCATTGCTTCCTAGGTTCCAAAAGAGCCCCTGCTCTTGGCTCCAACTCATGGGTTTCACTGCCACATTACCAGGAAAGAAGGGACATGAACTTAACAGTCCAGGTTTATTGTTAAACTTGAGAGGGACCTCTCTGTGTAAGCAGAACAGAAGTGTCTCTTACAAGCTAAGAGGGTTTTTTTATAGCACTTTTGGTGGACTTTTGAGGACATGGTTAAGAGAAATGGTGATCTTGTGGCTTGCTGATGTGTCTTCTAACTTGTTGAGGTGTCCTCAGGGGACTGCTTATGACTTGCTGGCATGTCCTCTATGGCCTACTGACATGTCCTCTGTGACCTATATAAGATGAAACCTACATATTTTTAAGATGGGGAAGGAGATTATTTGAAATGGTTGTGTCCCTATCCAGGCTCTATCAATGCAACCAGATATCTGTCTCTGGAAAGGAATCTACCTGCCTGTCTGGCCAACATTCCCACTGTCTTCAGTGGGGAATTAACCAAGATGTGCTGAGGAACCTGTCCTCTGCTTTAAGAGTGGGAGCTGCTCTAAGAGCTTTTAACTACCTGGCAGAATAACCACTGTTTCTTAGAGTTTTATAAGGGACTGACAAAGATTGTGTGCTTATATGTTTGGCCATTGTGTCACACTTATCTCTCTGTATAGAAAGCAATGCCCCATGTTGAGCATCAAAGATGTAATGAGATTCCTCTAGCTCTTGGGTTTTTGTTTTCAGGCGATTAAGATTGAAATCCACAAAACAGCAACAGCAAGTGGTTGGGGAATGGCTGAATGTGTGTTTATTAAAAAGAATAAAAGAAAAGAGCTCCGCACTTGTCTAGGAAGGATAAAAAAATAGATGTTTAAGTCTACTGGCCTTTTATACAGTTTTGGAGACCAGTGTATGTGACAAAAAGCAGGAATGATTTTTTGTTCCAGATAAGCCTTTGATGCCTAGGAAGCAAGCTGCTTTGTTTGTATTTTACTTTTTTCAAAATCTCTTTCATTTGGTTAAGGATTTTGTTTTTTGTCTTTTGTATTTTATTAGGCCCTGGTGATCAGTTTGTTTAATTATTTAAGCCCTTTAGTATGTTAACTTACTTAAGCCCTGAGTTTTAGTTTTTTGCGGTTAACTATTTAGGACCTATATTCTATTTGTCTAACTTTTTGTTTTTATGCTTCAGGGTGACTTGTTGTTTACAAAATCCCAAGACACATGTGGAGACCACTTCCCAAAGCCTTGCACATGGGCTTTTTGTCAGAACTTGAGCAGTTGGAATAGGATGGCCTACAGCTGACCTCAGCCTGAGAGGTAGGAGACACAAAAAGGACAGCTTCCATTGAGCTCTTTGCTACTGTTGTCCCTTACAGCAGCCTGTTCTTGCTTGTAGAGTTTTTCTACTACTTTTTTCTCTACTTTTACTTGGCCCAAACTTGCTCTGCAGAGCCTTTTTTTCCCTATCTTTAATAAAACTTTGCTATCATTGTGTTTGTCTTGACCAAGTCTTTGTTCAGGACAGAAATAACCTAGAAACCTCCTCTTAAGGAGACCCCAGCACCCCAAAACCTGGCAGCAGAGTAAGAATATGAATTTTATATTTTACATATCAATCAAAATCATCACAAAGCAAATAACAGAGATATAATGGACCCTTACAAACTCGATCAGTTTCTGAGGGCTGGTTGTAGTTCAACTTGGTGGTGAGTCAATACAGCTGAGATCTGGATGTTTACTGGGTACACACTATACAAGTTGTTCATATGTCAGGCTGGTTGTAACTTGAGAGTCCACTGTATACTCACTCTCACAATATAACTCAAATAATTCAGGTGAATATTGAATGAGCATCTAAGTTGCTAATACCAAAATCATTTTTATAGAGGTTTTCTAATGTTATTTATTTATATTGACTTATTTAAAAATTCTACTGAATTCCTGCTGTGTTTAAAATTGTTTCATCATTTTACTTTTCACATTAAAAGTTTAAGCAATAATTTAAAAAACACCAAAGGCAACTGGTTATTCTTATGTAAGTTGAGCTTTCTCAGTTAGTGTCAAGTACTTCAAAATGGAATCTTATAAGATTTTTTTCCTTTAGGGACAAGCACCTTCTGCGAAGTTCCTCAAGCCTAGGCATAAATGCTCTTTCTCTCCTTGGTCCAGATGCAGTGACAGAATATGCAGATGCTGGCCCCAGGAGGCTGGAGCCCAGTTTTCCTTTCCATGAGAAAGGAAAAGCCAGAAAACCAATGTGAAGATCTGCATTATTTGCTGCCCCTCCCCCATTCCTCACTGTAAAGGACCTTTATCCAGTGGTACACAGTGAAATATTTTGAGTCAAATGGTCCCCTCCATTGCCTTGGAGCTAGCTTAGAATAAATCCTTTCTGTTTTTTATCCAAATAAATGACCTCTTTTTATTTGATCAGTGGCAACAAATGAACCTGAGCATATGAACCTGAGCATATGAACCTGTGTGACTGGTAACAGTTCCTCATAAAAAAAAATCTAATCCAATTCAAATATTTGAATTGTGTTAGGCACCTTGGAGAAGGTGGTGAATGAGACAGTAGGCCATTTCTCAAGATGTTGCATTTTATTTGGGGATCCAGACAATCAAAAAGTTATATCATTAAAATTCTAGGTGGGCCACTAATGAGAAATACATAAAAATTATAGTGAATATCTCTCCTTACTTGCCTCAAATGGTCAAGAACAACAGAATTCACAGTGTCCTACACTTAATCAATCTTTAAAGTTGATTATTAGCTAGGATATAGATTTTCTAGAGAGAATTCAAACTGAATCCCTTTAAACTGTTCATATTTGGTACAGAGGCTGTTCCAATTTCCAAGATCATTTTAACATTCAGCTTGCCTGAAACAAATAAATGAAAAATAAATCACATGCTCAGTTATTGTTTTACAGTTAATCCTAGAGATATGGCAGAATATGAAAACTATAAATGAGGCACATTTAATATGATAGGTGGTATTGTTACAGGAAATAATACTGGAGATGAAATATGAAATAGTATATCTCCCAACTGCTAAATGTATGATATGCACAGTTCTTGTTCTCTAGAAGTTGAAGAATGAGTCCTAGGAACAATGGAGGTTAAGAGTAGGAATATATTTATTGATAGGAAAGCTTCTGAGGGGCAGGAGGAGTCCTGAGTGGGTAGCCTGGTCGCCCCACTTTACAGAGGAGTTATATAGGGTGAAACCCAAGTGGGTACAATGTGGACCACAGCCAAGAGCATCCAATAAGGTTATAAGTATAGTCACTTAGGTAATAGTGTTCCAATTGGGAAACAAGTCATGTAACAAGTGTGGATGGAAAGGACAAAGTGTTAGGTATTTCAGGGCCCCCACAGAGCAAGCCCCCTCCTCTCCTTTCCCCTTGCCCCACTCCAGCCACAGGGAACAGGGAACTTCCGCATAACTAAGGCATGACCTCCCTTTGTTAGTGATTCTCTGCCTAGTTAAGGTCTTTCTGCCCCACCAATTTCATAGCCAGATGTTCTAGTAAGATAGGGGCTTTCGGAAAGCAATTACCCCATCCCCTGGACCGAAACCTGTTGCTACATACCCCAGCCCCAATTACCCAGCCCCCACCAAAGGACTAGTGCTCTCCCACCTGCAAAATCCTATATAAACCTCCAGCTCAGCCCATATAGTTGCTGGTCTCCATTCTGTGAGTCAGCCTGGCAGGCTGCAGACTGCCACCCCAATAAAGCTTGCTTGAATATATGTGTGCCCCTTCCTTTCAGCGACCCTTTCACAAAGATTCCCCTAGGAAGTGGTGGGTCCAGAGGTCTCTGGTCTCCCACCAGGTTGGTTGATGTCTACATAGACTTTATTAGACCCAGTGTTTGTTCTTTGATGAAGTATGTAGATCTGGTCATCTTGTCTTTATCTTGAGGCCTGGTTTTCAGCCGACATGTCTTTGATGGAGCTGTGTGGTATGTTTCACCTTTGTCCTGACCCTCTGGAGGACCTATCCCTGTCTGACTGCCTATAATATTTCTACCTAGCTGATCTATCCATAATAGTGTTACCTTGTTTAACTTCCCTATATTCCTATGTTTCTGTCAACCTGAAAAGAAATACCTAGTTTTTAGACAATGTCTTGAACTTTCCATTAATATTGAGGCAGAGTAAATTACCTGATGAATCTGTTGTGACCAGTGGCATTAGAAGCTAACAGTAAAGGTTGGAATGTGGAAACTATAGGTAGGAGTTATATTTCAAGGATGAATAAAAATACTGGCAGTAGGATTATCAAGCATTATGATTATGAAATCAATATAGTAGGTAATTCAAAAATGGTTTGATATCTAAGTTTACCTCAAACAATATCCAGGAGCTTAACATTCATAAACAATGAATCATTTAATAAGCTTTGCATTTGGCTGGAATGAGATTGCATTGCTAATTTTCAGTTTTTCTGAATATCAATGAAGATTCATCCATTCTAACAGATATAGTGCCCCATGCATTAAACTTCTTTACAATTTAGTCAAAGAAAAGAGTGTAAAAATCCATCGCTCAGCAGAAGTTGCTGTGGTGGATTTATACTTGAGTGGCAATTGTGCTCTCCTTAAATAGAAATACTAATAACATTCCTTTGTGAAATATAATAAGCCTTTGTGAGCTATGATGGAGATTACTGGCAAAAAGTAATCATTTCAGTAGCCAGACATGGTGATGTATGCCTATAATCTCAGCACTTGGGAGGCTGAAGCAGGAGGATCTCTGTGTGCTCTAGGCCAGCCTGGGCTACATAGTGAGCTCAAGGCAAGCCAGAACTACATAGTGAAACCTTGTCTCAAAAAACAAAACAAAAAAACAAAACAAAACAGAATAACTTCTGTTTCTGTAAGGAGACACAAATTGTAGACTATTTGCAAAAGTCCATTAAGTTCTGGAAATTTTCTATAGATATGTGTGTATACAGAAATGATGAACCCAAAGTCCTTAAAGCTCTTTGCAAAAAACCCAGATAAGTAAACTGTTTTGCTTTTTGTCTAAACTGTAGATTTGCTTAGGAATTATACCTGTTTTTCTCTTCTGGCTTATCTGATACCACATTCAAAATTGTGAGGGGTAGGGCCGGGGATTTAGCTCAGTGGTTTCTCCGCCTGCAGCACAAGCGCAAGGACCCGAGTTTGATCCCTGGTACCAAAAAAAAAAA
>NW_004624851.1:1909278-1925326 GCF_000247695.1 Heterocephalus glaber | reverse complement strand
ATATATTAAAATATATATTATACTTATAAATTTGTATGTATGAAAATTTATTGGGTCACCAAAATATCTTGACTGGCATATGAAAAACTAAGAAATATTACTAAAAAATAAATGATAACTACCACTTGATTTTCAGAAAGCATTATTGGTTAAAACAACATATGGTACCACATAGCTTGAATTACACCTTCATATTCACACAATTAGTATGACCCCATCACTTAAATCAGTCTCCAAAAAATGAAGGCAATGTTTGGTATTTTTAAAGAGAACTGAAATTTTTTCAACATGAGATTTTTGTAACATCCCTTGCTATTACTTTGATGTTTTTCTTGAATGTGAATAATTATTTTTTGCCTTGCACAACATATCCTGTTACTGGGTTACCCAGGTTTCTACTTCTCCAAGCTCCCCAAGGAAGCAGGGAGGTCATTTTTTTTGGAAAAAAGAAAAAAGAAAAAATATTTATTCAAAGTTAGCTCCAAAGGAGATGGAAGATCCTCTTGTTGCCTCAAATCAGTAACTCACTGTGTTCAAGTGTGTAAGGAAGAGAATAGACAAGAAAATTTCCGTGCTGTTTTGTCCCATGAAATTCTCAATTCCCTGCTTCTTTACCCCCTTGAGGAAAGGAAACCAGGCAGGGACTCCTGGAGACAACATTTGCATATTCCTGTTGGGGTTAAGCTACATAACTTAGATCTTCCAGTCTTGAGGTCAATGTTATCTTGCCTTGAGAACAGGGAAGTATGCAGAAGGCCACATGCCCCCTGAATATGGGCAGAGTGCTGATAACTTGGCACCTCTGAGGCAAGACAGCATCTGCTGAGGACAGTTGTCAATATACAGGCATTTTTATGTAGAGAAAATCTGGTTCCTCATTAACTTACTTCTTATCCACCTATTCTACTATCCCTCTCCAAGTGCTTCTCAATGGTTAGAAAAAGCAGGCCAGCTGTGGAGTTTTATTTGAGTCTGTTTGCTAGAGGTGGGTCTTCTCCCAGTCCTCACTTTATATCTTGAAAATTGTTTCTGTCTCTTTCTTTTAATTCCTCATTTATTCCCCCAAAATGTAGTTGAGGTTCTGATCAGCCCTCAGTATATGCCTTTCAGGCAAATATGCTAGTTTTCTGGCAGAGGTGTTACTTTTCTGTCCATTCATCCTGAGCTGAGAAGAATAAGGGATGGCAGCTTTTGCTCTCAGCCTGAGGAAGTTTGGAGAAGCAGTTCAATTTTTAAAGATATATTTTACCTACTCAATTACAAGTTCAAATCCAAAAACAAAACTAATCTTTACTAGAGGCAAATAGAGATATCCTCTTGTTGAATTAATCTAATATTTCGTCTTGAAACTTACATCCAGAGAAGTTTAGGGCTGAGAATGTAGATCTGGCAGACCTTTTGTAGCATGCATAAATCCCTGGGGTACTTCCTGACCAGTTGAAACCGGGGTACTTCACCACCAGTTGAAACACACACACGCGCACACACACACACACACACACACGCACACACTTGCAGGGGTGGGTCTATGAGGGAGTCTCTATAAGGATCCAATTGTCTTAATAGTTAATGTCAATATTAACTGCAAGTTATACAATATTGTGGCATGTAGTAGCTTGTCACTTCCTGATATGGAAGAATTAAGGCAGTGCTTAGGTGTGATTTTGACTTAAGGCTTTGATTGCCAAGAGTAAAATCTACATATGTTAAGATGTGCAGAATTCTAATATGGATTTGAATCAATACTCAATTATTTAACTTAAAAATGTGTGACCAATTTTAAATCTTTATAAAAGATCTTATGTTAGAACAACACTAATAGAAATATTCAGCATATTAGGTTTGTTAAGCCTGTTTAGATTAGGAAATATGTCAAAATATGTTTTTGAGGAAGGAGTGACCCTAGTTTCTAGGTAGTAACTATAAAGCATAGTAAATGCCTGAAATTATGAAAACCAGAAAGTAAAATTTTCAATGTGCCATTAGTTTCAAATGAGAACATTTGTTTTCCCTGATAATACATTTTCTTACATGGAGCTGGATTTTGGAGTACATAGAATAGAAATGGGCTTTGTGGGGTTGCTGATCTCAGATAAATAATCCACCTGTATGGCATCCCCAGAGTCTAGCTGACCCCAACCATTAGGTATAAAAATGAATATATTCCATCTTCCATCGGGGAGGGGGTCAATCCTAAAATTCCTACTGATACAGGAGATATATTACTCTCAACTTGTTAGATGTCAGATGTGTTAATATTTTTTGAAATCAAAGAATGAATTTTAAAGGACAAAGGAGATTAAGAGTGGGAAGGTTTATTGAGAGGTGGATTTTGAGACACAGGAGGGATCTTGGAAGTAGGCTGTCATCAAGGCCATTTGTTGGGAGTAATTTATATACCAGAGTTACAATGTGGGTATGATGTTGGTCAAATTATAATCAACTTATAGGACTGTATGTATGGCTATTTAGCTAATACTCATCCAATAGGAAAGTGGATTACATAGCAAGGGTATATGGAAAGTACAATGTCACTTTTGGGAAGGGATGGATCTGGATGTTCTGGTCACCCACCTGGGCAATTGATGTCTATTTGGACTTTTTGGACCAGATGGTGTATAATTTTTAGTTATTGTTTATTTCTTAAGGATACATGTAGGTCTGTCCATTGTATCTTTATCTTGAGGCCTGGTCTTTTTTTTTTTTTTTTTGCTATAATTCTGATCCATCTATCTATCTATCTATCTATTTTTAGTGACTTCCTTGAGAGCCCACTGTCTCTCTCTGACTGTATATTAATTTTTATTTAATTTAACTGCCTATAATAACTTCCCCCTGAAGAGCTATTTTTTAATTCTAATTAGGGGAGAGTGAGAAAAGTTTTAATCTAGCTGATTTAAACTGTGAAACATGGGTGTAGGAAAGACTACAATCAGGGGCCTTTCCTTTTAAGGCTAATCTAAGGGGCCTTGGTTAGAAATTATATTGTAGTTTAGTAGTTATGAATTCTTTTTATAAGATCAACCTAGTGTATCTCATTAAAAGGACTCTGGTACACTTATCATTGTTCTTATGTTCATGATCACTTGGAGTTTGGCAGGGTTTAGGTGACAATAAACAAAATTTTTAAGAGATTAAAGCACGTATAATTAAACTATGAGTACCAGAATGGAAAGGCAGATTGGGGAAAAGAGCCAAATTTAGACACTGTTTTTAAAGGATTAGAATAGTGATTGTAACCAGCTGGCTCTTAGACCCTTCTATCGATGGAAGTTATTTATAATTCTGATTTTTTTTGTTGTTAGAAGGTGTTTTAATTTTAGCTGTAAGAAGATGGAGAATTTGGTGGTTTTGATAGATAATTTTAGCTAAGGAATTTATTTGTTTTGTTTTGTTTTGTTTTGTTTTTGTTGTTTTGTTTTTTTAGCTAAGGAATTTAAATACTCTTGTTGAGCTTTTATTGTAGCTTTTTAGCCTCATAAAACCATAATCTGTTAGCAGGGGTTAGTGACGTCAGTCCCCTTTTTATATTTGTTCTTTATTATTAAGTACTGTATTATTTATATATTTTTGGTTATATTTTTACTTGGATGTTTAAGATCAAGTTTAAGTGAGACCTGTGTTAATTAAAATTAACCATTTGTTGTTTACTAAGGTTAGTTAAGTCTCATGAGGCATTATTTTTAGAACCATATATAGAGTTTCTTTTGAAGAGATATCAAATTTTGATTAGTTTATATGTTTAAGGTCTAAACATATATTGTATAAAAGATAGCACCTATTAGTTATTTTGTATGTATTAAACTCATGTAGTCTTAACTCTATAAACTTAACTTTAAAGGTTAGACTGGCAGCATAATTTGTTTTTAGTTGTATATATAAATATATGTCCAAATAGATGTTATGTCATAAACTAAGATAATAGTTGTTTATTTATTGTGAACTGATTATTGAAAACATTTTATAGGTTAACAGGCAAATATTCTACCTCTTAAAGCTCACTTTTTAGTGAACAAAAGTCTAATGATGAGAATACAAGGAATTTATTTAACAAAATATGAAATGTTTGCCTTTAAATTTAGTTTTGTAAGTTTAACCAAGAGCATTTTAATATTTTGAAAAACCATATTGTTTTAGACATAAAAATCTTAATCTTTAGTTGTAGCCAGAAACAGTTATTTTAGATGACTCATCATAATAACTAACACTTTTTAAAGCTATATATATATTATCTTTGAACAAGAAAACCTCTTAAATTATGGTACACATAATAATAGACACTTCATTTATACAATTAATATTTGGGCCGGGGATTTACCTTAGTGCCACCTGCCACCTGCCTCGCAAGCACAAGGTCCTGAGTTCGATCCCCAGTACCCAAAACAAAACAAAACAAAACAAAAAAATGAAACTAATATTTGATATTATTTTGGTTATCTAAGAACTTGCATAGAAATAGGTTATCTGCTTTAAAGACATATTAGCCTATTGTTAAGATGTATGAACTACAAGCATTTTGAGATGTCTTGAGTGTTTATCCATATACCATCTAAAATAGAACATATACCAAAATTTGATACATAGAAACATATATAGCAACCCAGTCATATATAACTTTTATGTTATTAAATTTTAGGGCTTTTATTTGTAAATTTTTGTTTGTTTGTTTGTTTGGTTTTTGTTTTTTTGAGACAGGGTTTTGCTATACAGTTCAGGCTGGCACTGACCTCACTATGTAGCCCAGGCTGGCCTAGAGCTCATAATGATCCTTCTGTCTCAGCCTCCCAAGTGCTGGGATTACAAGCATGTGCCACCACGCTCAGCTTATTTGTAAATCTTATGTAAACCTTGAGAGTATCAGTCTTTATCTGTTAATGTTTTAAATAAGTCTGGCCATTCTGAAAAACTGCATAAAGGGTCTTTTTATGGAAATCTCAAAAATCACCAAAAAAAATCCCTTGTTAAGCTCAAAAAATACTTTTTAAAATGAAGCAGCTGTAGGTGCTTTAGCCAGTTATTAACATACATTAAACACATAGATGGATGAACATACACAAGATGATTATATTTAAATTAGAGTGCACTCTTAGATGTACCTGGCCAAGTTGAACTATAATAACCCTTTTACATTTTTTAGGTTTGTAATTATAAATAGACTAGTCAGAACATTTTTATAGGTCATCAGTTAACAGAGATTTTGTAATAAGAATCAGAGGAAAATAAAATCCCTTTTACATCTGTGAACGTAAAAGACTGTTTTCAGGATGGGCCCAAGGCTAATGGTTTAGCTGATTGGAATAGCCAGGTATATAAGTTTTTCATTGTTGTTTTGATAGCCATGGTTGTTTGATAGCCACAGCTGATATCCAAAGCTGCTGTTTTGATAGGCATCTGTAATTGTTCCCTGTAGACAGACTGTTAAAGGTAATTTTAACTATTTTTATTTTTAGGAGTGCTCATATTTTTAAATTAATAGTTAAAAATTTAAAATAATCGAAGGACTTAGCTTTTGTCCTTAGTGTACAGAGGACAAGGAAGGACAACCTCAGGCTCAGAATGGTAGCTGAGTCAGATGACACCTTAAGTATCGCAAGCGTTTAGTTTTTTAGTGACATATCTATACTTTGAACACAAGTTAGGATTGTCTCTCGGTGCAAAGAAAGTTTGAACAACAGGTACCTCTGACCATTTTTTTTTTTTGGTACCGGGGATTGAACTCAGGTCCTTGCTCTGACCATTTTTTGTACACTCTCTTATAGTATAATTCTAGTTGTAAAATAGTATTATAATCAATACTTTTCTCTGCATTTTATTTTGCCTTGAGGAGATAGTCAGGACATGCATGGGTATAGAAAAATAATAAAGAGCTCTTCCTCAGAGTGTGAGGGTTGAATGACTTTTAGTGCTCAAAAATACACTCCAAAGAGTAAGCGAACCTGATATTGAGGATTTTTTTTTTGCAATAAGTAAAAGAATAAATAAATAAACCAGGGAGAAGAGAAGGCATCCCTTTGAACTTCTCTTGGTTTTTATACACCCTCAGGGAATGTACTGAGCTTTTCTTGTTTTAGAAGAGGTGATTATTATTTGGAGAGTGACCAGAAGATATGTCGAGCTGGACTAGCCACCCTAAAAAACATGTGGACCTACCTCCTCTGAAAACTCAAATTTCCAAATCCAGGGTTTGTTTCCAAAGGCGCAAGCTACAACTGATTCCTGCTTTGGCAGCCATATTTAAGAAGGGAAGCATTGCTGGTGAAAAATTAAACCAATGATCAAGAGACATATTCATTCATTCACTTGCTGGTCCTGGTGGTCAAAGGAGAACACTCTTGCCTAGGAACTAGGTCAGCTGAAATACTTATGTGTGTCTTTTTGAATGAGCATGAAGTTTGATTCTCTTTTTACCTAGGGATGGGGATTGTGTAGTCTATAAAGGAATGCCTGTAGATGAGCACTCATTTTTTAAGAGTTCAGGAGCTTCTAGTTGAAATGGAAAAAAAGAGTTTTAGGATTATAAGAAGAATCATATTACCATTTACTGACAGTGATAACCATACATAACAGAGATGAACTGCCAAAACCTGTCACCTAGCCCCAGATATCCAAGAGCATGAGCTGCAAAGCAATTAGAAATTCAACAGGCCATTTCAAACAGCTGTCTAAAATAAAATGACAAGTCAAGAAAAGAATACAAGTAAATCCAGCAACCAGTATAGAAGTCTAAATGCAGTATATACAAAACAGAAATATAAGGCCTGCCTACAAAAATAAAAATGTCTCATCAAAGAAAGCTAAATATGAAGACATCACAATCTTCCCTGCTCTCAACTTTTAACATAGCTTAAGGAACAAACAAAGGGCATAAGCAACCAGCAAACGATGGACGATGATTTTTCATTAC
The DNA here is from genome assembly GCF_000247695.1 of Heterocephalus glaber. The sequence continues at coordinate 1,918,422 of NW_004624851.1, read as the reverse complement.
CTAAATGAATCACAATCTAGAATCTAGCCAAAATATTTAGGGCTGACCACGAAACAAAAACAAACTCTTACCTCCTTCCAATTATCTCTGTGCAATCTCCAAAATGATATAGGAGAAATGATATAGAACACACAACCTGCTAGTTGTCAGATATGTTGAATTTAAGTCTCTTAAAATCAAAGGATGAATTTTAAAAGACAAAGGAGGTTAAGAGTAGGAAATATTTATTGAGAGATAGCTCCTGAGAGACGGGAGGGGTCCTGGAAGTGGATTGGCACTGAGGCCATTTGTTGAAGGTAATTTATACAGCAAAGTTACAATGTGGGTACAATGCAGGTCAAACTATAATCAACCTATAGGATTGTAAGTGTAGCAATTTAGCTAATATTGGTCTAATAGGGAAGTGGGCTATTTAGCAAAGGTACTTGTAAAGAACAAAGGCATTTTTGGGAAGGGATGGGTCTAGATGTTTTGCTCACCCACCTGGGCAACTGATACTTAGCTGGACTTCTTGGACCAAGTGATGCTAATTATAGTATAATTTTAAATTATTACTTATCACTTAGGCAGGCATGTAGGTATGGACATTGCATCTTTATCTTGGGGCCTGGTCTTTTTTAGATATACCTTTAGGAACAATTCTGATGTCTTTTTTATTTTTTTATTTTTTGCTGACTTCCTTGAGAGCCGAGTCTCTCTCTGATTGTACATTAATTTTTATCTAATTTAGCTGCCTATAACACTACATTAACTTTTAGATAGGCTGATGGGAATATCCTATGGCATAGAAACTTGGAATGATGAAAAAGAGAGAGGGAGGGATAGAGGGTGGTATATGGAAAGGAGAAAATGCCAAATTGGCCCTTCAGATTTTCCTAGAGTTAACTAAACATGCACATCAATTATTCATTGTATCAGAGATGTGGGACTTTGTAGCCTCCTGAGTTATGGAAATCTCTTGAGAATCCAGTCATTCTTCCATGTCACCTTAATGTGCAGTTTGCAGTTATAGAAGAAAGTATCCTTCTGCCAAAAAAATTCATCCAACTAGTTTCAATTCACAATAGTGTTAAGTATAGCAGATCTTTGTGACACCTGCTTTGCTTTTGCCAAATTTTAATTACATGCAGCTCTGCTCAGGAAGAGACAAGCATTTTTCTGCATTAGGTGGTGAGAGAGATGCTGATTGCCTAGGGACTAGAAAGAGTTCAACAAACAAATCTTTGCTTCTTAAAAAAGCTAGCAGAAAGTTATCAATAAGAATGAGCATACAGAAGAAAATCTATTCCTTAAAAGAAAAATGGCATGAGAGTTTCTTGCTAGAATTTAAATATTCCACTTCTTAATCTGCACTAGGTTAAACTTCTTTGAGTAGAAAAGGATATTATCTGTTAGGAAAATTTATTTATTATGACATATGCCTTTTGGGGGAAAAAGGAAAGGAGAATGAAACACTTAAATCATTGCCACTGGCTGTGCAAACCCTGAAACCATGACAGGATGTAAGAGTAAGTCTCAGAAAGAAAACAGAAATGGGAGTTATGGTTAAAATTTTACTGAAAAAAAATGCTGAAGCTGAGTAGTCAAAGATTGAGTCACATGCTATAGTTTCTTTAGTTTTTGTTCAAAGGAGAGAAAATTTTTATAGTCATTTTAGAAGTTACTTTCATTATGTCAGTTTTTGCTGTTCAGAAATAATAAACTAGCAGATAGTAGATTGTCTTTCAAATAAACAATGCCATTTAACATAATGCTTGATTCAGAAGGTTATACACCAACCTGTGTGTCTACCCCATTCTTCTAAGGAAGACAGCAAATTGTTTCAGCTGGCTAAAGAGAAGGACGGTTTCAAGAATCTTATTAATATTCAGGACACTTAGTTCCTAACCCCATCTGTTTCCCTACTGTATACCTCAGTGTGGATTGGAGATATAGCTCAGTTGTAGAGCACTTTTCCTAGCATGCACAAGGCCTCAGATTTAAACTCCAGTACTGAAAAAATAAAACAAATACACAACAGTAAAAATCATTTAAAATCGTGGCTCTGAACTTGCATTTATAATTCAGAAACTGCATTCTATTCCATAATCAGTCTTAAGAATAGAAGAATTCAAGGGATACCATAGCTGGTTGAACTTTTTTTTTTTAGTTTTTCGGAGACGGGGTCTTACTGTATAGTTCAGGCTAGCTTTGAATTTACTACGTAGCCTAGGCTGGCCTCACACTCATGGCAATCCTCCTGCCTCAGCCTCCTGCATGCTGGGATTATAGGCATGCACCACCACACCCAGCAGTTGAATTTTTAAAGAATAAAAGGAAATAGGCTGAAGGAGCAAATCCAAATACCTGTAAGACCCGAAAAGGTAGCTGGTATGTGTGTGACCATATTTGAGTGGTGAGGCCTGAAGACAGTCAGATTCAGATTCTTAAGCAAACAGTATGCTCACCAAACAAGAGAAATCTGTGGCTGGTGCCTATTAACAGGTGCTAGTCCATGATGCTTCTAGGATATGGCAAAGAAACAAAATAATAAACAGGCATGTGATTTATGAAAAGCGCCTTGAAAATCCTATCTGAGTCTGGAAAATGACCCTAAACTACAAGTGTAGAAAGCTTCTATGTGAATCTCTACAAGGAATTGGGGAAGGTTTCCTATAGGAGGTGATATTTGACCTAGAAATTGAGGAACTTGTAATAGTTTACTAGAGCTTGAATTGGGACGTGCAAAGTAGCACAAATAAAAGACAAGAGTCAAGAAATGTATTTGGGAACAGTAAATAATCTAGAGTAATAAGTGTTGATAAATGAGGCTCAAAATATAAGCATTGTATTGAGGCATTGCAAAGGGACCTGATAAATGACATGTCATGAAATTGATCATGTTGAAATCTCTGGCATACTTGATAAACATAGGCTTCTGAGGTCCTTTGTCTTTCTTCAGAGTAATTTATAAAATAAAGGAATGTCAGAGGTAAAGAGGACGCTTTTATTTTATTTACATTATTCTCATTTTACTGATGAGCAAATGAGGTCAAGAATTTTGACATAGATTGTTCAATAGTAAACAGGTACAAACACTAAAATACGCTTTTTACTACTCCAAACTACCTACCCTTATCATCAGGTTTCAATCTAATTGCTCTTTGCATGGGTGTTATATTTTGCTTTCATTTTTGCTGATCTAAAATTGTTTAGGCAAAGCTATATACCACTTATAAAGCACTATGTCAGTTTCTACCAATGAAGTCAATAGGGCTTGATATTCTGCAGTCTTCAGGTGTGAAGAGTCTTCATGGTATTATAGCTAGCTTCTCCTATTTTAGGTGAGCTGCACAAATGATTTCAAATACATTGCAAATTGACTGTGGCATGTCTGTTACAATCTTGGACATGTTGACTTACATGTAGTCATTTTCGTATTCTGTGCAGATTCACTTTACAATTATGAGTTGTTTCCACCAGTTTGCACCTAGGGAAGTTTGAACTTATTCAAAGGTGGAGGAGACAGATATCTAGGTAATGATATTTGAAGTACAACCACAATTTAGATTTTAATTCTTAAACCTGGGCCCATTCTTTAAGCGTCTGCTATAGGCATACACATAATAATATCAAATCTTCAGTATTGATTATAGTTCGTATCACTAGAAAATGACCCTCTTTTTCTCCTTTAATAGATTTTGCTCTAAATTTTACTTTTATTATATTCACAAGGTCATCCTTGACACTTTACTTTTGAGGTTGATTAATATATCTTTGCAACTTAGGAATTTTAAGTGAAATTAGTCCTTCTGTTTCTGAAAGAAATTACACATTAAGCACGTAACACATTAGTGGGGATTAGTGTGTCTAATTCACTCACTGTATTAGTTTTCTAATGATGCGTAACAAATTACCACAAATATAGTTACTTAAAGCAGCACAGACCTATTAGCCCATAGTTCCATAAATCTGAGATATGACAAGGCTCAGGTGATTTTTTGCTGAGTGTCTCACAGGACTGAAATCAAGTTGAGGTTTTATCTGGAGTACTGAGAGAAGAATATTCTTCCAGTCTTATTCAAGTTGTTGATAAAATTCAATTCCTTGCAGTTGTAGGACTCAAGTATGCTTTTCCTTGTTGGAGGTCAGCTAAAATACTTTCAGTTTCTTAAATCTCCCCATATTCCTTCTCAGGTTTTCCCCTCTTTCTTGAAATACATAGCAGCTAAGTCCTTCTCATGATACAAATCTCTCACTTCCCTTTTGACTTCCTCTTCTGGTATTAGCTAAAGAAAATTCTCAGCTTTTAAGAGTTGGTGTAATTGAAATAATCTAACTTTTTTAGAGGGAAGACCCTGTTAAAAACATGGAAATTTCTAAGCTTTGACTGTGACATGAAATAAGAAAATTTCCACAACACAATCCAGTTCTTTACCTTTGGAATTACATATATACAGTGTTGATGATGGATAAAGTACTGGAAAAGGATGCCCTGTGATTGTCAGACAGAGGAGTGAAGGGAGGAGAAAACATGTTGAAAGGTGTGTAGGATGAGATAAAATAAAAACTTTGTATTTTCTGCTTCTTAATTTTGCCTTGGATTGGCCCAGAGTATGATGCAATTCAGCTGCAGAACTGCAGAATATTTGATATGTTTGATATGGGTGATCTCTTCTGAGTCAAACATTTATGTCGCTATGAAAAGAGTAATAGTAATTTTTCCTACAGAATTTCCCAATGCTTATGATCCATTGACTCAGAGAGGTGGAATAGAAGCTCATTCTGCCAGCATTTTATAATAAAGTGATATACATGAAGGACAAAGTATTGATAATATTTGCTTACCATGACACAGTTCCTTTAGGCTAAATATACGCAACCTATAGATGACAGAAAAAATAAAAATTCAGCTTTTTTATAGTAAGGTTAAAAAGCATAACTGCAACAAGTTACTTTAAAGAGTTCTTAACTATTACTTTAAACAATATATTAAATCTACTTGTTGGGACATGAGAAACAATAGCCTAATTGCCCTACCATAAAAACGGAGAATGGAATAGTCATCATTTAAGCAGAACCAAGATCCTCAAAATAGAGATTTTCAACTGAACCTAAAGTCAGAATCTAAAACTCAAATGACAAATGTATGTGAATTTTCCAAAATGGACTGGATTATACTGCATCAATCTTATTGGCCTTTTGATTTAATAGACATCAGTGGAACCATTTTAGAATTATTAAAGTTAACAGAAATAGTCAAGGAAAAGGGGATATTGTTTAGTGAAAGTGAGTTATATAATCCCAAATTAAATTGAATGGTTTGCTTTGGTATCTTCAGTTCTCTCATTTTCTAATTTTTTTCAGAGCTGCTATAAGCAAATACTATACCTTCATTTGCTAAGGACATTGAAAGAGCCAATGCACTATGCAGTGAAAAAAGTGATTTAGTCACAGCCCATAGGTAAGGATTACATTTCTGTCTTTTATCTTTCTGCCTTTCATTTTTATTTGCCTCCTTCCTCCTAGCAACGTGTTTCCAGTGAATGTTGAGGTGTTTGTTTTCATTAGCACTTTTATTTTCTGTGGAGTTTCACTGCCTGTGGATATGAAACATCAGAGCATGTAGTAGCTATCAAGATGATATCTTCCTTTGAATAAAGGCAGAAATAAAAACTTGAACTCCGACCTTCAGATTTTTAAACTTTCTTTTTCTGCTGCCATGCTTAATAATTTTTTGTTTTTTAAATGACAAAAATGGTTTTAATTTATTATAAAATGCTTTACCACTTAGACCATATAGAAATGGCATTTTATTTTAATTTTATTATTATTATTTTTTGGTACCAGGGATTGAACTCGGGTCCTCAGCTTGTGAGGCAGGCCCCAGAACCACTGAGCTAAATCCCTGGCCCAAGAAATGGCATTTTATAACTTTGGTGAGTGGCAGTAAATCACATTTCACTGATCTTGTTTTATAAGTCACAATGTATTTTTTAAAGATGAGATACCAATTCCTTTTGCACAATGTAGTTGGTTCTGTAGGTGATAAATATCACACAGGAGAAGTTTCTCTAACTGTAAAACAGTTCTTCCCTTGTTTTAAGAGAATTAAAGAACAGATAATTCATGAAAAAGTAAAACCAAGAATGTGTATATTTTTATTCTGTGTGATATCAAAAGCATGCAACATCAGCTGCAATATCAAACTAGCGAGCAATTTACTTATTATTTTTTTTATGGGACCAAAATAAAGTCTCTGAAATGTGCTTTCATTTTTATATGCTCCACTTCTTTTTGCTTTCTCTTTGGCTAGGATTTCTTTGCTATGAGCTCACAGTGATGAAGTGGTATATTTGCTTCTTTTATGGATAAGAAATGTGTTATATATTTCCTAAGAGGTGCAAATGCTACTTAATCACTGTGAAGAAAAGCCTCACTATATTATCTAGGTAATTATCCTGTTACTAGGGTAATTTTATCCTATATTTCCTCAGATATGTGCTTTGTGTATTATCTCCAATGAATCCTGATGTTATATTTTATATCTAGATGACTTCCCACAGCTATATATAATTATAGGTGGACCTTTTGGGAGGTGATCTAAATGTGAGAGCATGATACTCATAACTGCATTAGTCCACTGATGAGTTTATAGCTAAATGTGATGTTGAGAGGTTACTCCTATTTAGAGGAATTGAGTCCCTGGGGACATGGCCTGGACAGGTATATCTCCATCCCTCCTCCTTTGATCTAATTCTCTGCTTCCTGCTGCCATGCTATGAGCTGTCTTTTCTCTGCTATACCTCTCTGCCTTGCTGCCCTGCTCTAGAGCCAGCTGACTATGGACTGAAATCTCCACAAATTGTGAGCCAAAATAAATCTTTCCTCCTTTGAGTTATGGGTGTTAAGTGTTGTGTCTGAGCAACAAGAAAGCAACTAAGACAGATTTTGGTGCCAGGAGTGGGGTCATTGCTATGACTACCTTTGGTCTTGTTCTCTGCTTCTCCCTGCTCCTTTGCTATACCCCTCTGGTATCCTTCCCTGCCTTACAGCCAGCTGATTATGGACTGAAAACTTTACAAATTATGAGCCAAAATAAATTTTTCCTCCTTGGAGTTGTGGGTGTCAGATATTATGTTTCAGCAACAAGAAAGTAACTCAGACATTTTATATTCTAAAATATACTTATATGTAAATCTCAACAGTGACAAATGAAACATACTATCATTTTCCTACTTTACATGCACTGGACTTTATCTTTTATTCTGGATTAAGAGGAAGTTTTAAACAGTAATGATAACCCAAACCAAGGCAGCACAAATTCCAAGATGGGCAAGTTAAGCTCCATATATTGTCTTCGCTTTTGACTGGACATAAAAGACATCATTTCTTTTTTGTAGTTAATTTTTTTCAAGTTGTAGTGATTTGTTTCAGGTATGGCATATGTAGGTCATTTTTGTGGGATTACTGCATATTACTTGGTTTTGATGGGAGTAGTGATCTTTGTTCATCCTTGTCTTTATTCATATGTTGGCACCAACATATTGGAATACACTTGTATATAACAATTTGCAACCCTGTAATTGTGGCTCAGATAGAGATTTATCACTTTTAGTCTCCATGGGCTGCTATAACAAAATACTGCACCTAATGAGTAGCTTATAAACTGAAGAAATTTATTTCTCATTTTCCTAAAGGTTGGGACATCCAAAATCAAGGTAGATTTAGTGCCTGTGAGCGCTCACTTTCTGACTTACAGATGATGCCTTCTTGCTGTATCCTCATATGGTGCTGTATCCTCATATCTCTCTTGGGTTTCTTTTATAAGAGTATTAATTTTCCATAAATGTTCTACCTTCTAATACCCTTACCATTACCTTGAAGGGCAAGTTTTCAACATATGAAATTTGTGTTTGGCAGGAAACATTAAATCCTTTGAAATCCCCTTAAGAGAAGATCCCAAATGTAGTTACCCTTTTGAATGCAGTAATTACATGGCTGAGTTAAGTTAAGATTGATATTCAGTGGTAACTAAAATCTATGTCTCACAATCATGAGATTATGAAAGGCCCTATAATCTATCTTACAGGATTCAAGAAAGATAAATATTGACTAACATAAAAAGATTTTTTTCTTCAGGATACTAATTCCAATGTGCAAAAAAATAAAAATAATAATGTAAAATTGCCTGAGGGAACAAAGTAAGGCTTCAAGATTTGTTTCACCTCCATCTCATCAAATTTTCAGAGAAAGTTTTCAGAACAACAGGGAAAATGAAGCATGAACCTTTTAAGGTTTGTACATAAAAGGCATCAAAACACTATGTTTAGACAAGCCAGGACTACAAATTAAGTTTGAGGAAAAAGCAACAGAGCCGTTCTACATGGACTGAGAGTAATTTTAACCCAATATAAATTGATAAGGTAAACAAGAAACAGTGGTAACTGAAAGTATAGCAAGCCTTCCATTAAACATAAGAAAAAAAGTAGAGTATATATTTCTAATGGGCTCTCGCATGATTAGCCATGTAGAATATGTAGAATACTTGGCAAATTTTGGATCTTGGTTAAGTATTACCATCTTTCCTTAAACAATAATTACCATTGACTCATTTCTAAGATACAAAGAATTTTGGTTATAGGGCTGGCCAGAAATGTTATTTGACTTCCAACAAGCAGTTTTAACATGTACAGAATTAGAAAGTTTTTATAAGGCAAACATACTAGCCAAGTGTAGGAGACTGAATTAAAATAAAAATATAAGGAAATTTTCCCATCTTACAAATTCATGCCTTCATTAGAGCAAGGAATTTGCTTAAGTGAGTTGCTTTTCAGGCAAAAGATTAGGGTCAAATTTTTTGGAAAACAGCACCAGGCATTGACTGAGAGTTTAGCAGTAACAAGATGTAATAAAATGTTTGGAAAATTGAAAAAAAATATGTAACTTATGGAATGTATACTTAACCACTTAGTTGAATGCTAGTTTCTTTTTGGTCTTTTTCAACTAACTGTTGTAGATCCTGAGAGGCAAAATAAGATGAAAAGGAGAGTACTACTCTGGCATAAAAAGGATAAAGTGGAGTCATTTGTAAAAAATGGATGCACCTTGAGACCATAATGTTAAGTGAAGTAACTCAGACACACAACCTTAAATAGAGCATGG
>NW_004624851.1:1854599-1909178 GCF_000247695.1 Heterocephalus glaber | reverse complement strand
ACAGTTAACAGGGAAAAAGATAAAGAAAAAGGATATTGTAATCCAATGTGGACAGTGTATCTAAAAGTATGCCTTGGCATAGTACAACTGTCTTACATGTTTTCTATGTCCTTCGGCCTATTAGTCTGATTTTAAATCTATATACATGATAATTAACTTTATAAGGTCTTGTAAGGTAAATAAATTAATCTGATGCTGGAAAAATAAAAAGAGTTTAGAGGGAGGGGGAGAAAAAGAAGGGAATTGAAATGAGTTATGTTCATGTACCAATCCCCTAGTGAATGTAATCATTATGTACTACAATATGTACTAATTAAAGTAAGCAAAAAAGATGGAGAATAAAATGAATGATGTAATTTTTAACTAAAATCTTCAGGACAAAGAAAAATAAACTACACAAAGTGAAGTTTAATTTGAAAGAAAATTCTCTTCATTAAAGAACATGTAAAAGTCTATGTTCACTTGGATTTTATTGAAGACTTAGCATCTTATTGAAGATTTAAAATCTTGGATCTGAAGAACCTACAGTGGAAGAAGGCAACATCAAGGGTATATCAATAACTTAAGTGGCATACAAATGGACACAGACAGACACACACACACCACAATCTCCTTGGACAAATAAGGCATGAAGGAAAATCTTTTATAAATTAGATTTTCTCACATCATGAAATGGGAAAAATAATGTCAGCAACATAAGAGGGAGAAGTATTGTATATAAAGAAACCAAAAGTCACTACAGTGTATACAAAGCTTATATAAGGTAGACTTCAAAAGAGAAAACAAAAAAGATGTCTGAAAAAAAGACAATATGAAGTTAGAGTCAAAAGAATCAAACTGTAATTATCTTCTTTGTTCTGTTTCTTTAGGGTGCCTTTTTTATACCAGTTTGTATTTTGAATATTTTGTCTTCCTTTCTCCTCAGCATAAACTCTTGGATGAAAGAAAACTCAAGCTACATGATATTTATGTAACCATTGCCCAATTTCAGACAGATCTCTATTAAACACTAGTTCTACTACTGCATTTGTTCTAATATTGTACTTGCAAAAATAATTCTCTGGGAGGAACTTTTGAAAAAATGTAGATTTCTGAGCCCCAAAGCTTCAAATCTAGCAGTCTAAGAAATGACCTAGCACTCCACATTATAATAAACCTGCAAGTGATACAGATGCAGATAGCTCAGGACCACACTTCAAGAAACCCTACATTAAAGCTTTTCTCTCTCCGCATGCTGCTAAAGCTCTAATTTTCACGACATGATATATAAAAAGTGGTTATAAAATAAATGTAATTCATAAGCCCCACTGAAAAGTCCTGCTTCACTGTTATGTCAGAGTAAATGGATTTTGTGATTTATGTTTTGGGTGTTGAGCATTTAGAAACTTGGAGAATTTTCTATCCATCTTCCTGTTATTTAGTAAAAGTTTCTTAGAAGTGAGATTCATTAACTGGAAGAATGAGACTTTCTTAGAAGTGTGATTTCAGTGGCTATATTAGATTTCTATCACTTTTTTAAAAATTACCACAATTTTAGTGATTTTAAAACACTGTATGTTTTTTATTTCATAATTTCTGTGACTCATGACTTTTCTTGCAGTATTGAGAATCTAACCTAAGCCTCACACATGGTAGGCAAGTGATCTGCCACCGAGCTATATCTCTAGCCCTTTTTATTTTTTATTTTGAGATTAGGTCTCACTAAGTTTCCCAGGCTGGGCTCAAACTCGTGACTCTTCTGCCTCGACCTCCCAAGGGATTTGTGCCGTGGTGTGCTGGATGTGTGCTGGATGTGTGCTGGGATTCTGGGTGTGTCTCATGGTGCCTAGCTGATTCAGGAATCTTGACATAGCCTTAACTTGGTCAGAGCATCTCAGATCTCACTTAGAGGACCAGAGATCTCAGGATCCCATAACTGATGTTAGTGATCCCAGGATCTCACAAGACTGAACTCTAGATGTTGGCTAGGCCTAGTGTGTTTCTGGAGTTAACAAGCTCATGTAATTATAAACAGAAATCTCTTGCTTGCAGTTACAGGACTGAGTTCACTTCTTTCTTGGGGATGTGCCTGGAGGAGTTTGCAGTTCTTTGCCATGTTACCTTTCATAATTCTCCTCACAATATGGCAGTATACATCTTCAAAACCATCAGGATTACCTCACTCCACTTTACTAAAAGAAACCCAATGTAACAGAAAATTTTTACCACATTACATAATTTTTTAAAATGGAGTTCTATGCCATATTCCATTGTCAAGAAGAAAGTCACAGATTCTGCCAGTACTCAACAGAAGTTGATTATTCAAGGCCTTGACTCATTGGGGAACATTTTAGAATTTTCCATACAACAATGACTATGTGAAGAAGCATTTCAAATGGTAAATGGAAAACAAAATTAAGAGGAAGAATTTAAGCAGCTATTATCACCATGGAGAGATTATGGAGAAGAGCAAAAATTCCTCAAAATGAATTTCAAACAGATTAACACATCAACTAACTTGTAATTGGATAAAATAATTTAAAATGTATCTTTGATGTAGCAGATACTATCTTTGGTAACTTTATCATTCTTGAGGAAAATATGTTAATACACTAAATTTTATAGTGTTGGAAGATGACTGCTCAGGTGAAAGTGAAGAAATTTCATTTTTGATGATTCATATTAGTGATATTTTATTTTATATTTACTTAATTTTGAAAAAACAAAATTTTCTTTGCATACAGATACCATCATTTAATAAAATAGGACTTATGAACCACTCTTGATTTATAAGGAATATTTTTCTGTTTCACTGGCTTTCAGAGAATAATAACTACTAGTCATGGGATAAACCCATTCTTTTTTTTTTTCTTTTTTTTATAAACCCATTCTTGAGTCCTTATCATTCAGGAACACCAGTATATTTCGTCCATGATCTCCAGATTTTATGGAGTAAGATGACTGAACCACTGACACTCTGTACTATTGTTTATATAGTGTATATATTGGAAAAATAACATTAAGCTTAAAATATGATATCTAAAAGTGAATGTACATGCCCTGCCATGAAGTACAGAATGCCAACCACCCATGTCATACAGATAGTTGATACTTTTATATTTGTTTAGGATCTGCTTAATGTTGATTAATTTCATATCATATAATCATATAGTTAAGGTTTCTAACATTTTCACCTGGCATCGTCTAGAGTCTCCAAAATATAATGTCTATCCCCTTAAATGGATGCATCTCTTTTCTTTTCTCCCTCTCTCTTTTGTGGTACTGAGGATTGAACCCAGGGCCTTTCTATTAAGGTACATCAGCGGCCTTTTTAACATTTTGAGACAGGTTTTCATTATCTTACTAAATTGCTTAGGTTGTGTTCAAACTTGTGACCCTCTTCCCTTATCCTCCCAGCATGCTAAAATTACAGGTGTATATCACCGTACCCAGTTTTTATTGGGGGGGGGGTATGGGGGATCAAACTCCAGACCTTGCGCTTGTGAAGCAGGAGGCAGAACCACTGAACTAAATCCCCAGCCCACCATACCCAGTTTTGAAGCATTTCTTTGAAAGAAGTGTCAGAGTAAGTAATACTTTTTCCATTTAAACATATGTGAAATATCAATTTAAGTAGGCATTCTGTTAATGGCCAGGCCTTTCTATGTATGAATGTCTCATGAATCTCTTAAACAGTTAGGAACATTCAAAGAATCCTGAGCATTAGACTTTATTGTGACATTAATGTGATGTTGTTAGAAAATTTACATTCTATATAAACCAATTAAAAGCCCCTTGCTTGTATTCTGCCTCAAGGAATGTAAAATCAAAGTTAGATTTCTTTAGACTGCTCTGTGAATTGATTATATTTAAACCAACTATCTGATGATGCCTTTTCAATATGATCCCGAATATGCAGCTATTAGTTTCTTCTTATCTAGTCAGGAATACATTCAGAACAGAGTCCTTCATCTAAGCTTGCAAAGAGAATTGGCTGTTTTCTTTCTGGCACTTTTACAAATTCAGCAACTTCAACAAATTGATGGTTTTGTTTTTGTTTTTGTTTTTAATTATTTAAATTTATGAGAAATTCATATGGTTCACAAATGAAAAAGTATAAACAGGAACATGATGAAAAGTCTCCCTCCTACCTCTGGCTACTATGTAGCAAGTTTCTATCCTACAATTCAAATTTAACCATTCTATAACTTTCCATATCACAATGCATTGGTTCAATTTCTGCATTTTCTATTCTGATGCTTTGATCTGTCAATTCATACCACAACAGTAATATCTTTTATTTTGAGGCTTCATCTTAAATTTTAATAACTAATAAGGCTTTCTCTGTTCACTATTCTTTCTCAATTTTATAACTATTATTATTTGTTTATTTTTCTACATGAAGTCTAGAATCATGTTGTCAAGTAATAAGTTTCTCAGTAATTTGTCTGCAGAAGCACAGTAAAGTTTCTGGATGATAGATTTTTTTTTAAAGGACAAATGATATAAATTTTAGGAAACTAGAAGATAGCAGAAAGAGTTCAAGTATGATTTTTAAGTTTCTTGCTTAGATTTTTGAGCACATACAGACTTGCAACCAAGCAAGTCATAGAGTTTAAAAATACTATCTGAACCAATATTTTCTATGCACATGCATGTGTATGTGGTTAGGTAGGTAAAAAGAAGAGTAATAAGCTCACTTTGTTTTTAACTTTTAATTTGAAAATAATTTCAAACTTCTACACAAGCTGCAAGAATGGTTTTAAAATCCGCATTTGCTAAGAATAAGGACATTCCCCTCCTAGTTTACAATTCAGATTCTGACTTTTTTTTTGTCCTAATCCTATGTTTTACTTGAGAACAGTTCCTCAGCCTTTCTTTGTCTTTTAAGACAATTACAGTTTTGAAAAATGTAGGCGTTTAAAAAAATAGTGTTCTTTATTTAGAATTTGATTCTTGTTTTCTGATGATTAGATTCAGAATGTACAACGAAAGGACACCTCAATGATGTGTCCTTTCTAGAGAGTCAGATTCAGACACACATAATTTGTGTGTTCATCTAACTGGTCATTTTAGTTTTTATTATTTAGACAAGATATTGCTTATCTCTCACAATTGTTCCCTTGCAAGTAATGTAAATAGCAAAATTTCAGACAAAATAAATTTAAGAGGATTTTTTTGAGGTTTGAAGAATTTATGAATCAGACAGTAGTGAAAACCAGGAAAGGTTTGGAGAAGTTCCATGTTAGCCATTGATCAGAGGGCATTTATGGATTGATCATAGAAGCAAAAAAAATGCTTGATTGGCTACAGCTAGCCTAATTAATGTATGATACAGTTTAAAGTCTCTAGTTGTAGAAATAACAGTTAATTGCTTATGATTGGCTGAAATTCAGTTTAGAGTTCTTATTTTTTTATCTCCAAACTTGATGAACTACAAGGAATGCTATGAATTAAGTTTCAATTTGCTTGTGTAAACTGGATTTCAAGTACAAAAACACTGAAGGTTAATGGCTTCCTGCTTTTTTTCGTTTGAAAGTAATAAGTAGGAAGACATCTTAATAGACCATTAATATATACTTCTCTTGATCAAACTAGCCCCTCTTTATTTAGTGTTCAACCATGAATTTTGCCCTTTACAATGGTACTTCTGTTCACGAACTTAATTTGTTCCATGATTATGGCAAAGATGGCCATGTTGCTGTTCATACAGGAAAGATGGCTGTGGTCATGTTGGTCGCCTGATGCAGAGTTTGCAAACAAAAACAAAAACAATAATTTGTCAAACGCTTCTGTTTGCAAACCAAATTGTTACAAACAAAAGCATTGAAGAACCGAGGTACCACTGTATCTATCTTTATTATGATGGGTGCAAAATGATCATTTGTCTAACTGTATCAATTCTTATACCTTTATCAAGGATTATACTCTTCTTCATCTATGTATGTATTTTTCTATTTATTATTAGTATGATACTGCATACATATTTATTCAATGTATTTGAATCCAGCAATGAATTCATTGTAGACCTATCGTTGTAGTGCCTATATGGCTATGTTGTCTCTCCAGGTAAATTGTATTCTTCTAATATTGGAGACTATACTTGTGTTTCCTTCTCATTAAATTCTCTTCTTTACACACACACACACACACACACATACACACACACACACTTAATACAAAGCTTTTTATAGAAGTCATTCACGAGAGACTGCATAAATGATCAAATCGCTTGACGGTGCGGGCAATAACATTTTTTAAAATTTATATATTAATTGGTACATTTTAGGTATACAATACATTTACATTTGTACCTGAACATGATGTATTTGAGTTCTTATTTTTTTCCCATTACCTATGCGCCCTTGATCCCCACCACCCTTCCCTATTTACATAGACTTTGTTTCCATTTCTTTTTTCTTTCTCATAAGTTTTCCCTTCCTTTCTTCCCTTTCCCCTTCCCCTCCCACCACCCCTCCACCTTTGGACCTTTTCCTATTTCAAATTATCAATTATTCATTTTAATCATTTTCATCCTTATTTACACTTTCAGTTTCTCACAGTAGACATACTATTCGGTATTTACACATGTGTGTCCTATTTATTTCACTTAAGAGTATGGCCTCAATATGCATCCATTTAGCTATAAACGACTCTAGTTTGTTATCAGTATATCAGTATCTTTATGGCTGAGTAGTACTCCATTTTATAAAAAAACCCACATCTTCTTTACCCAGTTTCCAGTTGATGGGCATTTGGGCTGTTTCCAAACCTTAGCTATTATAAACTGTGCCACTGTAAACATAGGTGCACATATATCGCTGTGGTATGATTCTTTTAATTCTTTGGGGAAGATACCCAGTAGGGGAATAGATGGGTTAAATGGGACCTCTAGTCCTAGTTCTTTGAGGTATCTCCATATGGATTTCCACAGTGGTTGCACCAGTCTGCATTCCCACCAGCAATGGAGAAGGGTTCCTTTCTCTCCACACCCCCGCCAGCATTTGTTATTGGTTGATTTCTTGATAGCAGACATTCTTTTTGGGGTGAGGTGGAATCTCAGTGTTGTTTTCATCTGCATCTCTTGAATGACCAGTGATGTTGAACATTTTTTCATATATTTATTTGCTGTTTTTACTTCATCTGAGAAATGTCTGTTCATTTTGGATGCCCATTTTTGAATTGGGCCTTTGAATTTGGGGGCTCTGATTCTTTTCAATTCTTTATAAATTCTAGATAGTAGACCTTGGTCTGAAGTACAGCTGCTGAGAATTTCTTCCCATATTGTAGGTTGTCTCTTAGCTCTGTTGGTAATTTCTCTTGCAGTGCAGAAGTTTTTAATATGATGAGATCCCAGTTGTTGATTCTTTGTGTTAGCTTCCATGCTGCTGAAGTTTTGTTCATAAAGTCTTTTCCTAGGCCAATGTCATTGAGAGTTCTACCTAACTTATCTTCCAGCAAGTTTACTGTTTCTGTCTTGATATTTAGCTCTTTAATCCACTTCAATATTAGTTTAGTGCACGGTAATAGGTATGGGTCTAGTTTTAATCTTTGGCAGGGTGAAATCCAGTTTTTCCAACACCATTTATTGAACAGGCTATCTTTTCTCCAATGAGGGTGATTGGCTCCTTTGTCAAAGATGAGGTGGCTGAGTATGTCTGGAGTTGTTTCTGCATCTTCTAATCTATTCCACTGCTCCTTGGGTCTGTTTCTTTGCCAGTACCATGCTGGGTTTTTTTTCACAGTAGCTTTGAAGTATAGCTTCAAGTTGGGTATTGTGATACCTCCAACCATGTCTCTGTTGCCCAAAATTGCTTTTGCTATTCTAGGTTTCTTCTGCTTCCAAATGAATCTTTGGATTGTTTTCTCTAGTTCTGTGTGGCAATAACATTTATAGCTTAAACCCACAGACATTGGGTAGGTGCCCTCTGTTGATCATTGTAGTCTACATCAAATGAAACATTTCAGTATAGATCCTTGTGATAACTGTTTAGAACAGCGAAAACAGAAAATCAACATTTTAATTTAAGGCACACTTCAAAGACTATCTTCATTACAGACTTAAACTGTAGCATGTAATTAATGCTACACATTTCCCTAATCACAAACTTTAATCCTTTCCTCACACTGTATATGAAAAATCACATAGGTAAATTTGGTATAAATGTCTTTTACTATGCAATAGTGTCTACTGCTCTCTCTATGGAAATGTAGAGCTTTTATTGTAAAACTGATTCCCATTACTTACTTTAATCTCCCTGGTTTGTTTCTCCCCTGATATTCCATAAAGCAGCATAAACAAATAATACTCTTCCCAATAATCTCAAAACCTAGATAGAACATTGATTTTGGAGACAACATATTGTTAGTGAATTAAAAGTAAATCTTACTTTTTAGTTAATTTTCAACAATATGAGCTTTTTCAATAAGGTAGAAATTAATTGTAGTGTTTTGAACTTTCAGAAGTCCTTCAGGAAATTTTATTTGTAGATATATATATAAAAACACACATCTTAATGTGCTCTAACACATATCCGTTTGCACAGATGTTTTTTCTCTCCATCTACTACGTTCATTATTTCCAAGGTGACTCAATGGGAGGAGTATTTCAGCTTCAGTGAGTGCCATCCTTCTCCAGCCTGCTTTGGTTATAGCATTTCCTCTCTTCTATCCTAGTTCAGTTTGTGGAAGATGTTCTCTAAAGTCATTAGTTGTTGGTAGTTTTTGTCTTAAGAGACTTCTGAGTCCCTGTTCAGGGATTTTAACTCACTCTGTCTCGCGTTTCTAAAACTAGCCTCTCTTGACATTTTTTTTGTGTTCTGTATTTCATTGAAGGTACTTTTATCCAATTTCTGGTGCAAGCTTTAGGTTTGGAATAAAGTTTTTTATACACTTATATACACATATGTACACATGTACACACATATAAATGAAGGTACTGCTTTTAATTAAATCACTGGCAAAAATGTTCTAGTTTTTGGTCCAGCTTAATGTTAACACTGACTGGTATGGCATACAAATCATCTCTTTACAAATAAATAAGTACACCAGTTAGGATTAACATACAAGCTGGCATAGTTGGTGATGCATTATTGAAAACAGTTTTAAATATCACTACTTTAAAGTATAACCAAAAAGTAAAGGTAATTCAATACAGAGATAAAGAATTATAATTCAGAATAATCATTTTAAAATTGCCTAAATGATGTATATGGAAACAGGGAGTTCAAATTCTCTCTCTCTTTCACTCCCCTCTTGATCTCTCAATTTTTCACAAGCATATTATCTTATTTTCCTTTTATATTTCAAAAAAATTGGAAAACTGTATTTGGAAAAGCTTAAAAATGAAACTTCCTATCTAAAGGCAAAGTGATTATTTCAATCTCATTAAAACTAATTTTGTCATTATATCCTTTTTCCCCCTTTTACCAGTACATGTTTTCTATAGCATATTTTTAGCCAGGTGAGCAATCAGAAAATAAACATCAAAAGTATTTTATCATCTATTTCCTTGAAACATTTCTTTTCCATAGAAAAACTGAGTGCCTTGAAAGTTCCATGATTTGAAAACATATCCTTTTATCTATATTTCAAAGTAAAGTTTTTGTTCCCCAATTTATTCTTACTGTTGTTACCACTACTACCTCACCTCCTGGTCTAACCACTTATGTAATCTGCACATTTCTCAATTTACTCTTCTCTTTACTTGGAAACAGTTTGCTTGGAAAATGAAAGTGTTAGTCTGACTGAGTTGGCACCTAATGCTATGCTGTGAGAGGCAGTGTCATACAATAAAAACCAAATGAGCTCTGGGGAAGTTGAAAGAGCTGCATTCACAGCTTGAGTCTGTCACTGACTAGCTATGTTTCTATACACAAATAACCATGGCTTCTTATTTTGTGTGATAGAAATAATGATCAGTTAGTTCAATAGTTCTTGTGAGGGTTAAAATAAATAAAATATTTAGTGCAGTCTGGCAAATAGTACTCAGAATATGGTTGCTACTATTATTTTTATTATTTCTGTTGTTTCTTAGTTTAGAATATGACATTGCAGAGAAATAATCTGCCTACTCTACCACCTAAGATATATAGAGAGGTTGCAAACAAATTTCAATATTTTCCCTGATTGGAGTTAGGAAAATTACTCAAACCTTTCTCTTTTTCTGTGTAGCAGAAATAAATCATCTACCTAGGGAGTAGTGATGGCTTTTAGCTGATTAGTTTTCTCCAAAGATGTTGATTTTACAGTAATCTATAAATATTGGTTGGTGGTTGTTATTTATTTCTTCAAATGAAATCTTTATTAGGGTTTTAAAGGATGAGTTAAAAGTCCTGGGTGTTTGTGTCAGTGTATAAATGGAATTGCAAAAGTGAATTTCAATAGAATAATTGCAGAGAGACATCATGTATCTTTTTCCATTAAGCAATGTCTTCTTATGGCTTTATAGTTTAGAAACCTTTTTAGCACTTCTGTGACAACCCTTCCCCCAAGCAAATCAAGGAGTAACAAAGAACGGAGAATAATGAGGGCTGTTAAAAATGGCATTCTGGAACATCACTCTGATTTCCCTTAGGGAACCATTTTGACATTTTATCAGACTGTATCTAGTAGTTTATAGAGGTTTTACTTATATTTAAGACTTAAAATCCATAAAAATCAACTCTATATTTTGTTGTATTTGCATTTATATAGATCCTTTACTATATTTTATATCATAGTTCTTGTACAGATTGATGGGTTATATAGTTTTATGATAAGGACTATAGCTAGCCAAGTTGACAGTTATTAGTACAAAAGTTCCCATTTTTACATATTTCTTCCTATGGGAAAGAATGCTGCAGATTATACAAAAGTATAAATGGGAGAATTAGTTAATGCCTATCAATCATTGCCTTTCAATATCAACAGTGATCATAAAACATTATACTGATAACAAACTAGAGACATTTATAGCTAAATGGATGCATATTGAGGGCATACTCTTAAGTGAAATAAATAGGACACACATGTGCAAATACTGAATAATTTCTCTGGTGTGAGAAACTGAAAGTATAAATATGGATTAAAATGATTAAAATGAATAATTGATATTTTGAAATAGGAAGAAAAGGCCCAAAGGGGTAGGGGAAGTGGGAGGGGAAGGGGAAAGGGAAGAAAGGAAAGGAAATATTATGAGAAAAGGAAAAAATGGAAACAAAGTCTTTGTAAATAGGGAAAGGTGGAGGGGGGTGAAGGGAGGACAGGGAATGGGGAAAAAATAAGAACCAAGGTACATCATGTACATGTACAAGTACCCAATGATAAATGTAAATGGATCGTGTACCTAAAATGTACCAATAAAAGAATTTAAGGAAAAACAACCCATTATACTGAATGTATGGATACTAAGGGACTATTCTCAGGTCAGGCCAACAACTAGTTCCATTTTAAGTATCATCACACCAGAGCTCCTTTTCGTAGTATGAGTGTGGGCTTTTGCTAGCTTTACATTTCTATTTCTGGAGGTGGCAAACATGTATTCATTACTTGTAATTCATATTCTTGGCTACAGAAGGGGTGCTGGAAAACAATGTATCAGTGAAAAGGATTCTAAGCAATCATTAACATAGATTCCTCTCTGCATTTCAGGGCTAGTTTCACAGTAAACAGTTGCAGAAGTTTCCCATGTTATTTGTAAGAATACAGATTTTGGAATTAACAAGTAAGAAATCTAAAGGAATTAGATTAAAGGAAATGGGTAATTTAGAGAAAATATAATCCATAAACAGAGTTTTGCTATTTTCTAAATTAAATTTCATCTCAAAGTCTATCTTTTAAAATATATTACATGCCTTAATCGTATGTACCACAAAAATGTACCAATAGAAATAAAATTTTAATGATAACAATAAAAAATACAAAAATACATTTCTTACTATACTAATGCATCATAGTGTATTAACTAGCAGGAATGCTGCTGGTTTAGGCAGCAGAGAAGGATTTCTGCTTCTTTGAAAAGAGGTCTTTGATTTTCTTTTACACAGTTTAAATTCAATAAAGGCATGCTTCAAAAATTACAGTGTACTGTAAAATTTTTTTTTTACTGATACTCTTGTAAAATGTTGAAGTTCTTTGGGATACATATAACATAAAAACTGCTTCATGTGTATATATTAACTCTGCAAATAATCATAAAATCTTAGGATTTTATGAATTATTCTTAGAACACTGGTCAAAGAATAAGGAATCTGCAGGTTTTTAAATTCCTGTTAAATCATCTCCATGGTAGGTACCCATATCTGACTTACTGTTAGAATCCATGTAAGGAGTTTTACAATAGATTTTTGGTCTCAAACCAGACCTGATGAGTCAAATTTACCAGGGATTGTGAAGTACATAATTATTTCCAGTGTTTCTCATGGTATTCATATGACAAGCTAGGTTTGGGAACCATAAACTTAGACTAAAACCAACCAAATATGGTGATGTTTTAGCTCATAAATATGGATTCCACTAGGTCCACACATAATGCGTATTTGGGATTACTTACCAAAACATGACAATTTTATGATTAATTAATTAATTATTTTTGAGATACGGTCTCACTACTTATTCCAGGTTGAACTCAAACTCACAATGTAGGCCAGGCTTGACCTCAAAATTGCAGCTATCCTCATGCCTTCTCCTCCCAAGTGCTGGAATTACAGGTTTGCGCCACCATCCCCAGCTTACACGAGATAATTTTAAATGTCTTTTTCTTCCAAAACAAAACTGTAGGCTCTGTCTTGACTCATCTTTGGAACCGTGACATCCAGCTTTCTTTTAATCAGGTATTCACAAGTTTCAGGGGTTATATTTAATTATTTTTTAGGCATTTTTTTCTCTACAGTAATCCAGCTTCTTTAATTTTTTCTAACAGTTCCTATTTTTTAACTTCTTAATGTTTTGTACCTCTTCTCAGGAATCTATTTTCTCCAAATAGGAAGATGTGGATATTGATAGCGAACAAAATCTGAGTAGTATAATATTTGTTTTAAAATTTTTTTATTAGTACACGTTTCAGCACATAATAATTACATTTATTGTGGGGAGTTGGTACATGTGCATAACATATCTTAATTCTTTTTTTCTCCTACCCATCCCATCGCTCTCTGCTCCTTGGAGTGGGGAACAGGAGGGGAATGAGAAATATGATGTTGGCTAATGGCTAGTCTTCTTGAAGAACCATTTCAAATGTCAGGAAATTAAACTTGACCATTTCAATTTTTGTGGGTCATTAAGGCATGTAATTATTACTACATATGCATTAACCAAGACATTATGAAACTAGAAATAAAAGTATGACTCAACCATTATTTTCTTAAGGAGAAAAACAAATTTTTTAAATGTGGACTTTCACAATTCACTTTTTAAATAGCACATTGTTTCTCATATGTGAAAAACCCAAAGTATAAATAATAGAGTGTAGATAGTAGGAAATAGGAAGAACTTGTTCAAGTGGAAAGGGGAACAAGAAATGGGTGAAGGAAGAGGGGAGAAAGGGCAAAAAGATTTAAAAGAAAAAAAGATTTGAAGAAAAAAATAGAAATTGGGCTTTTGTAAACGGGGAGGGGAAGAAGATTTGGAGGAGAGGGGAAGAGGGAAAAAGAAAAGAATTGAGGTATCTTATGTACATGTACAAATCCCCCATGGTGAATGTGATCATTATGTACTGCAAACATGTGCTAATAAAAGAATAAAAATAGCATCAAAGCACATACATAAATGGATGCATAGTTGTCTAAGGGTTATCTGGACCATTTTGATCAGAAATAGATGATTTGGCATAACTCTGATAACATTGCACAACCTAATTTCTAACAATTAAAATGTTCAGTCACAAAAAACTTTGAGCTAATCGTGAACCCTCCCCCTAAGAAAATAATGAATTCAAGTTAATTTGCTGAATGTGTCTCATACACTGAAAACTAAATCAATCTACTTTTCTACTCAACTTTATTTTTAACCTAAATCAAATAATGAACCAGCTGGAACTGGAAAAAATAAAACTCACGGAGTTTCTAAAACTGAAATATCAATACAGAGCAAAATTGAAATATCAAAACATCTGTTATATTGACTCTAAATTGACTGAAACTTTATTTGATTTAATTCCTTAGTTCAAACACCCTGTATGTATACAGTGGTATTTTGTCTGGCTCAATAAAAAAGTTAATACTCCTGGGGTGTAGAAACAGAAGCCCTCAATCAAAAATCACCTGGCTTCACCCAATTATCTGATGGATTAGAGCAGATTCCCCCTAAATACTTTCTGCAGAATTAAATTGTACTTGTCTATTGTCTTGAATACATGCATGCAGATATATTCATGATTTTAACTGCATTGACTATTACATAATGCTGTTTAGTTCTGTGGAATCTCTTCTGAGTTTACCTGGGTATTCCCTTTTCCTTTCTGGCAACACAGCATGACCAGTTTCAGTTTTTAAATCAGAAAATATTATCCAGAGAAATATTTAAACTCTGTTAGACTGAGCCGATTTTCAAACTGAGGTTTAGTGTAATATACTTTAGTTCTAAGGGCCAGTGACCATCAACTCTACCATATACCTAATTCTGATATTTATTATATATTATATATATTTTATATATGTTATATATAGTTAGAGTAATTTTAACTTTTCAAAGAATCTTTAAATTTATTATTTCATTTAGTTTTCATATTTTATCAAATTATATTTACATATTATGTATTTAAAAAATTTTCACCATTAAAGTCACAAAACTTGTCAAATATTTCCAATAAATATAAAAAGAAAAATTTCATACTTTCTTTACACTATTTCTTCCTTTTTGTTCATAATGCACATTTATCAGTTTTGTTCCTGTATCATCATTCAATATTCATTTTTTAAAGTTTCTACTGTGTGCAAGTGCCCTTGCTACATGCTAAGGAGAAAAAAAATGGAATTGTCTTTTGCTGTCAGGATATTTGCATTCTAATAAAGTCAATACATATACTATGCTAAATAAATATGACCCTTCTCTTTAAAATTCAAATTCAAATTTACTCATATAGTATCTTCTAATTAGCAGAATCTTGGTTTTATGCCTGTCTTTCCTTCTTGATAAGTAATTACTTGAAGGCAGAGAATGACTTTAGGAACCAGCAAAGAGTTTAATGTTAGACATATACTACATATTTGATATTTCTTGTCACTCCCTTAAGAATAGAAATTGTAATGTAGGCTTAATGTGATTTGATTCTGCACTGTACTATACAATAGCCCCTTAACTATGTGTTGAGCTCTTAAAACTAGTTGAAAATAAGATGTCATATAAAAGTAAAATATACGCTGTGATGGTATACACCTGTAATACCAGCCATTCTATGTGGTGAGACAAGGAATTGCCAGTTTGAGGCAAGCCTAGGCAGTGAGACCATGTCAAAATAATAAAATTTAAAATAAAGGACTAGGGGTGTAATTCAGTGGTAGAATGGTTGCTTACATGCTCAAGGTTCCAGGTTCAATCACCAGTATCACACACAAAATGAAAATGCACTCTAGATTTGGGAGACTTGGTATGAAAACAATGATATAGAGGTCTTATTAATAATTTTCACCTCAACTACATGTTTAAATAATTTGGTTATATTAACTTGAATGCAATTTATTACTAAAGTTAACCTTTTTTGCTTTTATTTTAGAAGATGTGGTTTCTAGAAAACTTAAAATTACATACATGGTTCATATTTATGACTCATATTTTTTGTTGACAGTCATACTCGACCTCCTTCCAATTTTTCTTCTCTTCTTACCCATGTGCACCCTGGTTTTACTTTTAAAAAATCTGTTATTTTCCAAAAGTGCATGCCAAAGTCTTTCTTCTATATCTTTGCATGTCTGCTTACATACTTTCTCCATTTTGCTCATTGGCAAAGGCCTACCTATTCCTTCTCTTCCAACCCTTTCCCAGGACCTGTTTTAGTCTGTGCCCGTCATACTACATCATACTTTGTGAAATTTTTATGTAGGTTTTTTTGTTTTCTTTTTGTTTTCTTTTGTTTTTTTTGATACCGGGGATCAAACTTGGGACCTTGCACCTGCAAGGCAGGTGCAGCACCACTGAGCTAAATTTCCAGCCCTATGTAGTTCTTAATCATATTATATTCAGAGAGACTCTCTCTGAATCGCCTATACTGAACAGATTCTGGTTTAGAATAAGCGTTAGTAAAATTGAGTGAATGCAAGAAGGAACTGATTAAATATACAGAAAATGTAGAGGGAAACCTTAAGCTCCTTCCCTGTATCTAAGTACTTCTAACCCAAACATAACACCCTGGGCGGGGGGGGGGGGTGGATAAAGAAAAGAGAAGGTACTGACCACCAAAAATTCCTATACTATTCCTGTCACCAACACAAACACAGAGAAAACTCCAAGTCAGATTAAGTCACTCCAAAACAAAGCTAGTAAACATTTATTTTCCAGCAAACATTGACCTCTTTATATAAAACCAAAGTCTCAGGTCCTTGTGTTCTTGAGTAGTAGCTCCAATGTCAAAAGTTGATAAGAAAATAACTGACAAAAAAACAGGCAGGAATAGCTGAATCAGAAATATTAACAAAGTCTAACAAAACATTCAGTCATTTCATATGAGTCATATAACTTTTCACTCCAGGAGCCAGTGGTTCTTCAATGGCCACTTCACCCTCAAGTTTCAGAATGGCTGATAGGGCTGGGGATTTAGCTCAGTTGTTTCGCTGCCTGCTGCGCAAGTGCAAGGAACAGAGTTCGATCCCCAGTACCAAAAAAACACCCCCCCAAAACCAAAAACAGAATGGCTGATAAATTCCCTGGTAACCTCTATCAAAGAGAATGGCCTGTTTTATTTGTGCAGTATAATTAGTACATGCAGGTCTTAACTGAAAAGTTTCATAGCTGTATCCGAAGGGATAATCTCTACCATATCATTGAAAAACTGTCTGATTACAGTAGGCGTTCTGGGAATTTGCGTATATTTGATGAAATTATATCCTTCAGTGGGGGACACAAAGCAGGCAGAAACAAACATTGTAGGAAGGTCTCTGCTACCACCAGCCTCCCCGAAGACATTTTGGTTTGCCCCCAAAGCATTTTGGCTGGCTCTGTGATGGGTTGGATTAACTTTGAGGCCACCCCTTACTCTGGGGTTACCTAACCCAGCACTCAGCTGGCGCTGTATCCTCGAATAATGTTTCGGAAAAGCTATTTTAACTTCACACCATCTGGAGCCAATTACATGGAATCTGTTTTCTAACAGCTTCCTCACTGAGTTTGCATCAGTATATGTGACGAAACAGAAAGCTAGTCTTTCATTTGTTCTTGGACACAGTGGAAACTCAATATTCTCAATCTCTCCAAATATGCCAAAATACTCTGACTTCTTCTTCAGGCATACGAGGGTTCAACCCACAGACAAAAACTTTTTTTGGTGGGGATGAAGATTGTATGGCTTTAGCCCTTTTAAACTCTATTTTCTTGCCACCCAGTTGATGCCCTTTTACTTGGAGCACTTTTTCAACAGTAGCACAGTCTTTGAAAAGCACAAATCCGAACCCCTTAGATAGTCCAGTGTATGGGTTAGTTTTGATCACAGAATCTAGAACTTCCCCAAACTGAGACAAATATTCAAGAAGAGCTTGCTTACTGATATCACGGGATAGTCCCCGATGAACATTTTACTTGCATCCTTTCGATTTTTGCTGATCTTGATACTGAACCCTTCGGGAAATTGTCCTCTTTCTTCGGATTTGCTCATAGCAAAACAGGCAGCGTCCATGTTGGTGAAGTTGACGGCGACTGACCATTGGCAAAATGTATGGCTGAAGTGTAGCTGTCAGAGAGAAGGACTATGGGAAATTGGCTAGGGAAAGTGACGAAACAGACGTAGTGACGTAGGGACATGGGCACGTGGAAACGAGAGTTTAGAATTTTAAAATAGGCACCAAGGAGAGTGCCTGCTATTACAATAACTGTACTGGCCCCACAAAAGTAGGTTTGCTTTCAGGATTGGTTTTTGTGCTCTTAAGGCACTAGCCCACGAAAGGGAACGTTTATCACAAGAAACAGCAACTCCTGTCTTTTCAAGTTATTATTTCTTTGAAATTTTGTTAAAACCATTGGTCCTTTCCACATGGCTGCCTTGCTTGCATATAAGTAATTATTTTTTTTAAATCCCTTAAAGTGTTTGGGGGCAGAAATGGAAAAAGAGATGAGAGGTAGAATTGAAACATACGCTAAGGGAAAGCATAATGCATATGGGTCTGTAGGTTTTGGTAAAGGAATCTAAAGAAACATTTTTAATAACAGCTTTGTTGAAATTAATTTATATACCATATAATTCACCCTTCTAATGTTTTAAGTATATTTGCAGCATTGTGCAATCATTACCTCAATCCAATTTTAGAACGTGTGTATCCCCTAAAAAGAAACTGTATACCTGATTAAAGCTATCACTTGTTATTTCCCCACATCCCTCCCAATTACATAATACTTGGCCTTTCCTAACTTCTTTCACTTGGCCTTTTCCAACGTTTGTCTATTTTGTGGCATGTGTTAGTATTTTATTCTTTTTATGGTTAAATAATATTTCATTATATGACTATATCACATTTTGTTTATCCATTTCTCTAAAATAACATTTATCAATTGTGATTTGTTATATAATCCCATATCTGCATCATAAAGTAGGAAGAAAATATTTTTCGGATGGTCATTTCATTTCATTTCATTTGCATGGTCAGTGAGTGCAGATGTTACAACTATTGATGTTACTGAGATGATATTTTAATATTAACTTCATCTTCTTAAGACCCGAGCTCAAATTTTGAATGTGTAGTTTGCTTACTTCCATCCTCCATCCTTAGCTATCTGATGTAATCAAGTAATTTGTGTGTATCTCTTTCTCCTTCAAATATCAGTTCCTTTGAGAGAAAGATTTTTAATTTGTCCACAGCACTTCCAAAACTCTCTGTACATCATTTTACTCACAGAATTTCTAAAATTACTTTTAATACAACAATCCTATTTTTAGTAATAATTTCCTTTTATTTCTCCTTGTAACCATGTACAGAGCATAATTTGGAGATAAGAAAAAACTAAATTTTAAAAACACCATCAGGGTTTGATGTTTTTGACAGATCACATGGCATTCTCCATGCCACCTCACAACAGCAGGTGTTTCCTTCGTCAGCTTCAGGCCAAATTCCACATTACCACCTAGACTGAAAAATGTTGTATGATGTGAAGAGATGAAAAATGGTGTATAAATATACAGACGAGAGGCCACAGATAAATTTGCTCAGGAAGCATACCATTTTGCCAAAAGATCCTCAGCAAGTGGCTAATGAAAAAAATGCTACTGTTTCCCCAGATAGTCATCTTGTAACAATCAGTAATGAATGTTATGACATCCCATACTCCTGGTGTATAAGGTGGAGCTGGAGACTTGGTCATAACATCTTCTGTCACCCAGCTGACCGTGGGCAATTTTCTGTGATCTAGTGAGCAAAATCAACTCCAGAACTTATTGAGCTTCCATGGAGACAAGCCTAGAAAGAAGAGACACTTCTAATTTCCTAGTGTTCATAGAGGTTTGGTACAGGTGTCGCATTTCCCTGATGCTGTCTACAATGAAATTAACTCTAAATGTTAATTGAAGAAATTTAGATTTTTTTAATTCTGTCAGTGAATTACTTTTTTTCATTAACTTAGTAGGGTAAGTATACTGCTCATATACACAGTAAAAATATGATAAAACATTTTTTGTGAAAAACTAAAAGCACTGTCTTCAAAATTAAAGCATAAGGAAACTAATAAATTACTTCACAAAGTAAAAACTAAAACTTCTAGCAAAAACTTTCTAGTTCACACTTTAATTATAAACCATTTGAAGCCATATCTGCCTCTACATTTTAGATATTTAAGTCATTTTGTCCTAGTTTATTCTGAATATTCTTTCTAATCCTTATAGTTTTCTCTACACGCCTCTAATTTGTGAACCTATAGCATCATTTTTATACATTTGTATTATTTGTGTCTGCCTTCCTCCACTGGTTAGTGATCTTTTCATGTGCTGAGTCACACCTAATTTAAAGTTCTCTGTACTTGTCATAATACATATAATACTTAGCACACGTTTTAAAGAAACTAAATGTTTGTTGAAGTAAACTAAACACTAGGGTTTTGAGGCTACACTTTTACAAATTCTTGGTCTAACTAGCCTCTGGGAGGGTGAGTCAGTTGCAGATTACTCCCTGAGTGCCAATCTGCTGTAATTTGGGAAAGAAAACTTATCTTCTCCTAGCTTCTATAAGCCTATGAAAAAGGCTGCAACTTTGAAACTTTTTTATGTCAGGGTCATTTCTAAACTAACTGAGGTAACCATAGAGAAGCCAGAACTCTCTTCAGCAGCTCCTTTGACTAGAATGAAAATCTTAGGGGAATTTTACCATGTCTGTGTTTTTAAACTAATGAAGGCCCGTGATAACTATTTACCTATGGCTATTCACCCAGTTAGGCCATGGCTGATGTCATAGTTTTGACCTCTGTGTAGGCTGGTTAGCTTTATTCAGCTACATGGCTCCAGACTGCACCCTTTAGTCTAGTTTTAGGCGTTGCAAGTGTGTTTTCTGGGTCACAAAGGCTGCTGAGTCTGCGCATGTCAATGAATCAGTGAAAAAACTCTCCTCCCTTGTGGATTCACAATTCAAAGCATTTAACCTATGGAGCTTGGGTCAATAATGTCATCTTGGTACATGAAAGAAAACAATTTTGAGTGTAATTACTTTTAGGCAATAAAAAGGAACATTTTTTAAAGAAAAATATGGTATCTTCATCTGGTCCCTTAATGAAAATAATTGTACTTAGTGAGGACTTGTCCTCCTACACACATACTCTATGATCTTTAGCTATTTAAAATGTTGTGAAATAACCCCT
Organism: Heterocephalus glaber; assembly: GCF_000247695.1. Next base: position 1,888,238 of record NW_004624851.1, on the reverse strand, counting down.
TTCCATTGTAATGTCTGAAGAAATTAAAATCTGTGGTTTAGTTTTCTATGGCAACTGAGCCACACAAGTTAATATACTTTAGATATTAAAAAATTCTCATTAGATTCCTAACACTAACTTTCATTATAGAGCAATATATTAACAATAATTTGGACTAGTAATTTATTCTTCCTCATTAACTCAAAACACATGTATTGGAGATTTGAACTGAAGCCACTAGAGATTTCTCTGTTGATAAATGAATAAATGAATGAATATATGAATGAATAAAAGAAATGTGGAGCAATTGTAAAAACAAACACTGTAAATCAAAAGACAAAGGGCACAGAATCTAGGGATATAAACTATTATTTACTGCTGCTAAGGATAGAACGACCAAGTACTACGGTACATGCAAGCTATCAAAATTTTTGTATTTTAAGAAACAGGGGATAACTGATTTGGATTTGTTTTACTGAGATCTAGATTATGCCTGAAAAATTCATAACCCTTAATTAGATCATCCCTTGGATGTTGGTATTTCATTCATAATTGTCGGAGAATGAGAGATAAGATTTAGGTTGACATATGCCTTTAGAATTAATCTGCCTCTCTTATCATGGGATATAACCTTGGCAGAAGGATGTTGTGGGACCCATAAATCCGAAAAGTAACCTGGATGTATCCTGATTTTATATGCTGGCATAGAACTATCTCTGTGGTAATATGTTCTTTAATGCTCTGTTAAACCTGTTCTCTTTAGTAAAATGAAAATGCATGTGTTTGACATACTTGGTCTAGTTCATTGTTTGATGAAATGAGATTTTCTGTACTCGTTTTCCTCTTCATTTTCCACAGAAACTACTGGTGCCCATTACTTAAATTGAGAGTGCTAGCAGATAGTTTGAAAAATGATCATTTAGAAAATACCATTCTTTACTTACTTTGAGTGTATCCAAATAGTGATCTAACGTAATGTAGTACAATGGACATAGGCTAAAACTTAATTTGACATCAAAAGTTCTTAACAGCTGAATTCAGTTGCTGGACTTCTGCCTAGATGAGAGTTATTTAAAAACCCGTCTTTGCTATTTGTAAAGAAGGTAAGTGTGCCTGGCTATAAGGTTGTAGGAAGACAATATAAACTTTTCAGTTTCAAGACTGCTTGACAAGACATGTTAAGGTATTAAAATATGCATTTCTCTTAGGAATACTGCTTAAAATAGGCAATTCAATTATAGCAATCTTAGAGAGACAGTATTGAAAAATTGGTAGAGAGGATGCTGATTCATGTAGTGTGTATAGTAAAGGGTAGTTCACTATCATATTCCCTGCCTTTCAGGTTAGAAGAATTGTTATTGTACTTCAGAGGCAACCTGGTTGCTGTTTTCAGTAGTATCTACCATGGAAAGAAGAGGAATCCATTCCTCAAGCATCTGCAGATAACATAGAGAATACTGGAACAACAGTGTGTGATCTACTCATTTTCCTTTTTCATCTTCTTAGTACTCAGTGTCAAATGGTAGAGTTGGCAGTAGTGTAGAGATAAACAGATAAATAAAATCTAAAATAGAAAGTTTTGTTTTTATGTTTTAGAAGTAGGTTAGAGTTTAGCATTCCTGATAAGGTGAAATAAACTTCATAAAATTTATAATCTATTTTGATGTTTTGCATAAATTATTTATTTTTGTGGTTTTCAGTTTTTTAGTAGAGGGAAATAGTTATCTGGAGAAGGGGGTTTGTTCACTTTTATCTTGAATTAATGGAATTTATATTGCTTATATTTGAATTTTAAAAGATATAATGGTAACCATGTTTCATATGAATCATGCAAAAGCAGATTTGACACTATAGGTATGAATAAAGATGTAAAATCAACTTATGGACTATAGAGAAGTCTGTGCAGATAATGATTATTGAAGGCTTTTCAAGAATATCTGATTACTTTATTCACATACCACTTAATGTGAACTTCCTTCCTGTTATTTTTTTCTGGGTCAAAGAAGCATGAATATTTAAATATTCACTGGACTCTGTAGATCTTCAGTATAAAAATATAAAACTACCTAGAAAGAGTGGATAGTGCTCTTTTTCCTCATACAATTTTCACATTTCTCCTCTGGGAAGAAATGTGCTGACCAATAATGTCCAGTTGTGATTATGTTATGGTATATAGTTCCAGATTTTATAAGGCAGCACATGCTTAAAAAATAAAAATATGCTACCCTTGAATTCTGTATCTGATCCTCTTCCAACCCTAATCCACACATAAAATCAAAACTGATTACAGAAAAAATAGTTTCAGAGTAAGATTTTCAGAAGTTTTTGTGAACTGGGGGCATGCAGAAGGGACTTAAGGATATAATCAACCCTAACTGAGCAATTGATATGATATTAAGAATAGACTGACAGGTTCCACAGCTCCTAGGGCAGAGGAGATAAACCAATCCCAGCACCCAGGAGGAGGCTTCCCGCCACCATTCCACCACTCCTAGGGCAGAGGAGGTGAGCTGTGAGGGCACCAGCAGCAACCCCCCCACTCCGTGGAAATGAGAAGACAAGGAAACAAGCCTCAAAAACAGACTTCCAGATCATCTACAGCAACCCCAAAGGGAAACGAGATGGAACAATCTGATACTCAACCACCTGGACTCCTGGAACTGGCAACAAAAGAGGATCTGGAAAAAATGAAATCAGAAATAATTTCTCAGATAACAGCAAAGATTGTGCCCATAGTGCAAGACATGATTAATAAATCTAGAGAGGACACAGATAAAAAAATAGAGGATCTGAGGAACATGATAGAATCCCAACATAGGAAACAAATGGAATCCATAAAACAGATACAAACAGATTTCCAGGAGATTAAAAACTCCATTGAAAGTCTACACAGCAGAATGTGAGGACAGAATTTCAAATATAGAAGATAAGATTGCAATTAGTGACCAGGCAAAGAAGAATAACATAAGACTGATTGGAGTCAATGAAGAAACAGGAGAGAGTGCAGATGACATAAAAAAACTGTTCACAGAAGTGATGGCAGAAAACTTTCCAAGCAGTGGAAAAGAACTTGACGTACAGATAAGTGAACCATATAGGACTCCAACTAGCCTTGATCAAAAATGTGGGGAGGAATAATCCTTATTTGATGGGTCATTTATTTTTTCTATTTGCCAATAATTATATCATTCTTTAACCAATATGGACTCTTCCTTGTGCAATCTACTGTTTAAAAAAAATTTTTTTTACAATGTCTAGTAATCTAGTCTTCATTTTTTTCCTGACAGTATCTGAGTTATCTATGGCTTTTGTCTGTTAGATACTTTTTCCTAATTCATACCATCAATACCTTTAATATCACATTGCTAGAGTTGTCAGAGACTGAGCGTAAGGAAAAATGTAAAACTACAAATTCAGTGAATGCAAGTATTGATCCATTATGTTATGGATGTCAGGTAGAGAAAAAAAGATGCACAAAATGTAAGATTTGTTTTAAAGGCAACAATGGGTTAGCTGGAGTATCACCTACATGACAACACATAATAGGAGATGATATAATGGTAAATGGGAGTGGAAGGATTGGGGGTGACCAGTGATAGCTGGGAGGCAGGAAAGAGAATAAAATAATAGATAGCTAAAAGGGACCAGCACTAATCTTGGAGATTCTCTAACCTTTAAGGGGACAGGTAGTTTTTCAGTCTGTGGAGTTCATGGCAATTTAAATAAGAATTTATTATTTGATTTTTAGAAAATGTTTCCTCTTTGAAGATTCAGAAAATAATTAAAGTACAGAGTCACCATAGTCAGTTGATTTTCCCCATATGATGATGATATATTTCCATGATAAACTTCTTATATACTTGTAATCCTATATAAATAAGTCAAACTATAAAGGAACATTTGAATTAACATTTATTTAAATATATTCCACCAAATACACAACTGATAAAAGAAAATTTGATATGTTAGACTTCATGAATATTAAAAATGTTGCATCTAGAAGGACATCATTGGGAAAACATAAAGCCAAAAACTGGGAGGAAATGTTTTAATATCACATGATATTTGATATTACATTTACATCTAGAATATATAACAGATATTTTCAATTTGGTAGTAAGAAACAACCAACCCAATTTAAAAGAAAAGGAAAAGGATAGAAATGTCATCAAAGGAGATGTTATTGCTTAGATCTAAAAATGTCCCCTAAAAGTCTTGTGTCCAAAGGTGGGGGCTTTTAGAAGGTGCTTGGATCATGTGAGTGCTATAGTCCTCAGTGGGTTAATCTGTTGACAGATTTATAGTAGAATGTACTGTTAGCAGATCCATCCTAGTTGGTGAAGCCATATGACTTGTGCCTGGTCTCTGTCTCTGTCTCTCTCTCTGCATCCTGGCTGCCATCAATTGAGCAGCTTTCCTCTGCGATGGCCCTCCAGCTTCCCATTTCTGCCTTAAAGCCAACTGTTGTGGTTTGTGTTTAGATGTCCCCCTAAAGCCTCATGAAGTGGGACTTTATCAGAGGTGGTTGAATCTGGAATGTGTGATCCTGGGGTTAAGGGTGTGTGATTACTAAACCACTAGATGTGAGTGATTAGTTTGGCATCGCCCTAATCACAGTAGTCTGAATAAGATAAAAGGGGCAGAAAGATGCTGTTAAACCCTCTTGTTACCTTTGTTACCTTGTTCACAACATGTTGTTTCTCCTCTACGATGCCTGTTTGTTATCCCTGCCAATTATGGACTGAAACCTCTATAAACTATATGACAAATAAACCCCTTCCCCTCTAACTTTGGATATTGGGTATTTTGTCTCAGTAACAAGAGAAAAGTAACTAACACACCAGCTAATTTGGGACTGAACCCTCTAAAAGTGTAAGCCAAAATAAATTTCTCCTCCTTTAAATCACGAGTGTCACAATTTTGTCCAGTCAATGAAAAAGTGACTACTACTAATCATATGGGATTCAGTCAGTAAATGAATGAAACAATGCAGAACATCACCAGGGAGAAGCAAATTAAAACCACACTAAACCTTCTACTTCAAATCCACTTGAAAGACTAATAATAATCTTTTAAAATGAGTATTAGTGAAGATGTGGAACCACTTTTCCAAACTGTGTCTACCCAAGAAACATAACAGTTTATGTTCACACTAAGACATGTACATGAATATTGATTGAAGTGTTATTCATAATAGTCCAAAAGTGGAAAAATAAAATCAACTATGAATGTATAAAATATGCAGTATATCCATTTGATAAAAAGAATGAAGCAATGATACAGACTACATGGACAAATCTCAAAAATGTTCAGTGAAGTGCAGAAAGTTAAATGTAAAACATCAAATACTACATGGTTATATTTACAGGAAATGTCCAGGAGATGGAATGCTATAGAGATAAAAATTAGAATAATGGTTTCTTGGAATTGGAAGTGGGAACAAGGAGTGAATTGAAATGAGAAATCTTTTTTGGCATGATAGAAATGTTGTAAAATTGCATTGTGCGATGAAATGCATAATAGAAAGCTTACTAAAAGTTATTGACTTGTACATGTAATATGGATAGTTTAATGGTTTCTAAATTATAATTTTATAAACCTATTATAAAACAAATAAAATGTCAGTTTTATAAGACATGTTAGGCCCCCCTATTGTAAATGCCAAAAATGAGAATTAAATCTTTGTTTAATTTGAAATGTTTATGAAAATAGATAATAAATATATATACCAACCATGATAGAAACATCAACTAAGTATGGGCCAGTACAACTAAATGTAACATTGAAATGAACTTCAAAGGATTCTGGAATTAGCTATAGGTATTTTTTTAGCATATTGAATTGTATTTCCATTTTGTATGTGTATACATATAATATATACACATATATAAATATATATAATTATTTTATATAGCTTAATGTTTCCTGACTTTATTGTTTTTAGTTTTTAACCCTAGAAATACAAAGGAATATTTTAATATCAATAAAATGTTTTAAAATATCAAAAAACTTTATTCTAGCATGAGATAATTTTGATTACATTTTCATAACCCATTTGGAAGATTACACACACACACACATACACACACACACGGACACACACACACATTTTGGTTTCAGTGGCATGAGATTCTTGAAGTCTCCAGGCTATCTTAGAAAGCATCTCAGAGTATTTCACATTTGTTTTATGTTGTACTAACAAATTTGTACTGTTTATAGAGATGTGTCATCCTTATTCCAAAATGTTTCTATGTGTAACTTGAACAATGAGGTGGAAATTTTTGTTGAAATGTGGAATCTAGAAGCTGAGAAATGCTTTTATCTTTGCATACTATGAAAAGATTAGTTGACTTTAAAATAATCTAAAATAAAAACAATGTGGGAAGTATAATATACATGTAAGAAAGCCCACTATCTCCAGTAATATATACATATAGCTCAATTTTTGACAAACTGAACAACTTATTTTTGAACTAGAATTCTCAGGTGAAAGATGAGCTTGGAACTCTTTATAAAGTTCTGAGAAATCCTAATACTAGAGTATTGCAAAAATTATCATTATGATATTGTATTACTCTGAATGGTTAATGCAGTTAACCATGTTGCCTGTCATATTCAGTTCTCTTTTAAAATGGATGTTCTGAGTCAGCCCATAGTGGAGGTGTATTTTTTCTTACTTGATTGCATTTTTTTGTAGTTGTCTTATTGAACTTTGAGCATCAGAGTGTATCCAGGATTGCCAAAATAATCTTATAGAAGTTTGAAAACAATGAAATAGTTTTCTAAGAATACACACACACACGCACTGTTTTCCTCAATCTGTTGAGAAAACAATTACATTTAGCAATAGAAAACAAGAATAGAATGCCTAAGTGTAGTCTTATAATAAGCATAGTACCTGAAAATAGCCAAATTGAGAATTCTAGTATATACTCACAATCTACAGTCTAGAAGGTAAAAGTTATGATACAAGGTAACTTTAAAGATCTTACTTCAAACATGTATTGATTCAGAAATAGTAGTACATAAAGTTTTAGTTTAAAGATTTGTATGGTTAATTTTCTCAATTGAATTTAGTTTATATGTTTAATAATCATTAAAATTTTATAATAGTATATTGAATAAAAGTTGCAAAAATGCTACAGAAATCTAGCTATTTTCCTGTAAATGACATGATTTCATTCTTCTTTATGACTGAATCATACACATTTTCTTTATCCATTTGTCTGTTGATGTACATCTAGGCTATTTCCAAAACTTATCTATTGTGAATTGTGCTGCTGTAAAAATGGATACATGGGCATGCATGTATCACTATAATCTGATGTGTTTAACTCTTTCAGAAATATATCAAAGAGGTATGAATTTCTATTTTTAGGGTTTTTTTAAAACTGGGAATTCTGATTTCTGTAGCAGTTTTACTTATTTACATGCACACTAACAATGTACCTGGTAGCATTTGTTGTTTTTTTGGTGTTACCATAATGTTAAGTGAAATGAGTCAGACATAGACAGTTAAATAACACAATTCCTCTCATATAAGAAGACCAAAATATAAGTTAATTAGAGAGCTAAATAAAAGACAGAGGGTAGGAAATAGGGAGGCAGATTTTTGGAGAAGGGGAAGAGGATCAAAGAAAAGTAGGAGGGGAAAGTTAAAAAGGGGGTTTAAAGGGATCAAAATGATCAAGAAATGGTATTCATATGTATCAATTCTTCAAAATGAATATAATTATTATGGATTTCAAGCATACACTAATAAGAAAATGCTAGAGAATTCCCAAATACCCAAATTCCAGTTTCCCTTATTGTTAACATCTTATGCTACTGTAGGGCATTTGTCATAAGAAAGGAACCAAACTATATACATTACTATTAACTCCATAGTTTATTCAGATTTCACTAGTTTTTTCCTCTTTTTCATGTTATATTTATTTGCCGTGTCTTTAAGAAGCCTATTCTGAGCTACAATAGTTTCTCAAACTTTTCATTATTTTCATAACCTTGACAGTTTTAAAGAGTACTAATCAGGTATTTTGTATAACATTCTTTCAGTTTGGGTTTTTATGATGTTTTTCTCAGGGTTAGATTTGTGTCATAGGCTATTGGGAGGAAAACAACACAGGAGAAGTACCATTCTCAACACATATCATAGCAAGGATACATGCAATAAGCATGACTTGTCATTTCTGATAACCTCGGTCATATGTTTGGAGTAGTGGTTGCCAGGTTACTCCAATGTAATGTTAATTCTTTGCATATTCCACACTGTTCTTTCATGGTTTCATGTCATAGCATACAAATATGTACATTGTGAAGTGGTTTTAGAATGACATTTATTTCACCTTCATTTTTTTCTAAGAATTACCTATTTTTTTGATCTGGTCAAAATATTTAACCATTTACTTAATATGGTTTCTGTATGAGATTAAATGTTATTTGTCTAAGCCAGATGAGGTGGTCCATACCTGTAATCCCAAAACACTGGAAAGCTGATACAGGAAGGACCACAGGACTGGGCTTAGGCTGTGCAACTTAGTGAAAGCTTGTCTCAAAATAAAAATAAGTAAATAAATAAATAAATACATAATGTTGGGGATATAGCTCAGTGTTCAATCTCTGAGCACAGGCCCTGTATTCAATCTTCTTTACCACACATATGTGTGTGTGTGTGTATTTTACATTATATAAATTAACATGTATATATAATTTTTCTCTTTTTTATAGAAAGGTCAAGATACAGTTCTGACTTTATTCATTTCAAACATGAATGTTTTTATGATATTTGATTTCTATTCATTATAAAGAAATTTCAGATTATTAACTTACTCATTCTTTTTTTTTTTTTTTTTTTTTGGTACCAGGGATAGAACTCGGGTCCTTGCGCTTGCGCAGCAGGTGGCGAAACCACTGAGCTAAATCCCCAGCCCCCAACTTACTCATTCTTTAAAGTCACTATTTTTAGACTTTGTGTTTTAGCTGTTCTTCCTCAGTCCATGGAAGATTCTCTAGGCCCAGAGAAGTCATTGAATGGCAGTGTTGCTGTTGCTCCTGTGAATGACTTAGGACTGAAATGTGGTCCTCATTAGAATATTAGTTCTCTTATCCATATAGTCCCACCTGCCAGATAATGACTAAATCAAGCCCTTTTTTCTGTAATCATCATTATGGCCTAAGCACGAAGATATAATTCTCTGAGTTGATGTTAGTGGACTGATTTGACTTATTAATATAGTGTTAATCCCTTTACTGCTGGTGTGTGAACACTCTTGTGTTCATTCCAATGCACATAATAGAAAATTTGTAATGCACAGCCTTCAAAAATACAGGTTCACTAAGTTATTAAATTCATTAGTAATCTACCAGGTAAATCTTTCAAATAACTCAGTTTAGCATGCAGAATTTAATTGTTTCCTCTGCTTTTCTGAGATTTTATGGTAATGTAGGAACCTCTCAAGATTTTAAAACTATAAGACTTCACTCAGATTGCCAGTTTATCTATATTGATCTTGGGGTTGATTGGTGAGACGTTTATTTTAAGCATTAAATACCTTTGTAATTTTGTAGTTCTTTTTTATTATATTTTTATTTTATTAGTGCATGTTTTCCATACATGATTTTATATTCATCTTGGGGAATGGGTACATGTACATAATATAGCTTGTTTCTTTTTTTTTGTTTTTGCAATTTTTTAAAATATCCTTCCTACTCACCTCCCTCCCTCTGCCTCTATATCCTCTTTCTCCATTTTCATTCTTTTTCTTATTATTATTCTTAGCTCATGTTTATGACATATAATGCCATCTGCAAGAGATCTACCCTCTTGTTTCCTTCTATCCATCCTTTATTATTCTCTTTGTTTGTACTTTGCCTACTCAAATGAGAGATAATGTATGGTATTTAAGCTTGCGTGACTGATTTATTTCACTCAACGTTATATTTTCTAGATGCATCCATTTTCCTACAAAGATCTCAAATTTATCTTGCCTTATAGCCAGTAGTGTTCCATTATGTACAGATATTATATTTTCTTTATCCATTCATCTGTTGATGGGTATACTGGACGCTTCCGGGATTTAGCTATTATGAACTGCGCTGCAACAAACATTGGTATGCATGTATCACTGTAGTATGATGTATTTAGCTCTTTGGAAAAGATATCTAAGAAGAATTAAGCTGGGCCATATGGAATTTCTAATTTTTGTTCTTTGAGGAATCTCCCATACTGATTTCTATAATGGTTGTACCAGTTTAGATTTGCACAAATAATACAGGTGGCTTCCTTTTTTACCACAGCCATACCAGGATTTGTTATTCTTTCACTTTACTTATTTATTTATTTATTTTTGAGACAGGGTATCATCATATAGTTCAGACTGGCCTTGAACTTACTATAGTAGCCAACGCTGGAAGAGATCCTCCTGCCTCAGCTTCCCGAGTTCTGGGATACAGGCCTGTACCACCACACCTGGCTCACTTGATGATTGTCATTCTTTCTGGTGTATGATGGAATCTTACTGTTGTTCTTGCCTTTGTTTTGCAAGGCTAGAGCTCAGTTACTGCAACCTGGCCCATTAAAGTGAGGTGTAAGTAGCTGGAGGGTACAGGAGTTACTTTAGTTGTCAGGGGATGAATGGGGCATGAAACAAAGATCCACTGGTAGGTACTGAAATCAGTTTTCTTTTCAATAGGGGTGGATATGGAATTCTATAATTTTCACAGGCATCAGAGATAGCTTTGATTTAAATGTGTTTCTTTTGTTTTAAACTGTTCTGATGCAAGTAATCAATAGTGTAGTTTTGGTTAAAAAAATCCTTTTTGACAAAAGCTTCAGAATTGATTACCAAGATCGATACTATTTTTAAGAACAATTCATCAAGATTGTATTTAAACAAAGACTATGATACATTTAAACTGTTAATAGTAAGAACCTTTCCCCCTCCTCTCTTCTCTGTGGATTATTTATTTTTCCCAACAGAGCAGTAGATTTCACAGTAGAGAATGAGGTCACAAAGTTTCCAAGGATTTAAAATAAGATAACAGATCTTCCAAGTTGTTACCCTCCTCTCCCTTGTTCTCCTCAGATTATGTTGCTCCTATATTTGCAAATAAATACTGTATTATTCTCACAATGCAGTACTAGGAGTTCTGGAATCTTATGTTTTCTTGGTTTTATAAAAAAAAACCTAAGAAAATCAAGACAAAGAAATACAAAGCTTTACTGCAATCAGGCCCTTACTCTTTTTAATCAATAGGCACTCTAGGAATAGGTGTAATTGCCTTGCTAATTCAAACAAAAGCACGTTTGGTCTGAGTAACTTTGGTAAATTGTGACTGCAGAACTAGTTTAGCAGAGGACAAAAACTGTTCTTGAATGTCAGTGTGTACTTCTAAAAATCATAATAATGAAAAGCCAAAACTAGTTGTTACCATATCTCGAAATTGTTTAATGTAGTCAATTTCCTCCTATATCGTTAAGAATTAAATAACTATGCATCTGTCGAGAATGCAAAGCTAATCTAAAAGACTAGTGATGAGGTATTATCCAGACCATTTTTTCTGTTATTTTGATGAAAATATGCGAAAAGTGAAGAAAAATGGAAAAGATCTATAACAGTTATCTATTGGTAGTTTAAAAATTACTTCTAACTTTTATACCAGTTAGGGCATTTAAAAAATGCTGTAGTCTTGAAAAGGATCCAGAGTAATCCCATTAGGTTTGGCTTGCAATTCAGATATCATTTTCAAAGTTCTATATGTCCTATCTCAACATGTCTTTCTTTGGATGTTTTTATGTTCAGTGCTGAGGAGGCTGGCAGGTGCCGTATGATGACTAAAGATTCATGTAACACTGGGCAAGAAAAGTTAAATTGCATGCTGATTTAGGATAATTCTCTATTTGCAAAAGATTCACTTCAAAAGAATTTATGAATGTTAGGTAAAAGCATTGAAGCCAAGAGATAGAGAAAGTTAAACAGATAGGACACAAGTCCTGAATAGTTAACTTAAAATAAACTAAAAGACAGAGTCTAAGTGAGTTAGCATACCAAAAGTGACTATGGAGCCTAATGAAATGCAAGGGACAAAGAACAGATCCTTAAACACACAGGAGAGACCTTGGAGGAAGTAAAATACAAATGAAGCAGTTTGGACTCAGGACATCAAAGGCGTACCTGCAACCAGGAACATCCCTGCTTTCTGTTACATACACTGGTACCAAAAGCTATATAAAGACCCCTGAGTCTGAACTTCCACTATGTCCACCTTACAGAACCAGTGGAGAGCTTTTCTTTTATTCTTTCTAATAAACACACATTTGGCCATTCCACCACTTGATGTTTTCTGTTTCGTTGGCTTCAGTCTTCTTGCTCCAAAACAAGAACCCAAGTGTTAGAGGGATCTAGTTACAGTATTGTGAGCAATATTAAATTGCCTCAATGAAATTGAGATTGGGATTAGGTACGGTACATTTTGGGTTCTTGTAGTACTAGATTTCAAAATAATACTCCATTAATTTGGAATGTTGTATATGTCCTGTGTTTGTAGTTGTTTGTGTGTGTGTGTGTGTGTGTGTGTGTGTGTGTGTGTATGTGTGTGTGTTTTTAGAAGTGAATGTTAGATTTTTGGGAACACATAGTAAGTTTACTAATGGCAATTATGCCATCCATGAATGTCAAAGTCACTCTTCTTTGCTGTTCTGTACCTATCTTCAGTGAAAAAAGTGAAGTAGATAGTACATTAATAATTTTTCTAGGACTTTCTGCCACTAATGGATGACAGTAAAAGTGGCTCTCTTGTAGCTTATACTTGAATGCAATATATTTCAGCGTGAATGAAGGTAGGTCACAGATGGACTTTGTAACGTCACCATTTCACGCAGACCATTCTTACTTTAGAACTCATCTTATCTATTCTTGTGCATTAACAGTTGACTCAAAAAGTAAATGTTTATGTTTTGAGAGTTAGGTATTCCTCTTCAGAATTTTTTTCTTAAAAGGAATTGTAAATACTTTCCCTGAAACATTTAAAAAGAGTGGAAAATGTCACAAGCAAATAAACATATTATACTAGTAATATTACCTGTTTCATTTAACTGTAAAATTTTGAGGTTCAAAATATTTTGACATTTATATGTTTTTTAATGTTAATGGAACAATAGAAATGTAGTCTATTAGAATCTAGGACATTATTTTTCAAAAGTTGTCTTCTGAAGTAAGTATCTGCAACTGTCCCTCATTCACACAGGAAAAGCCCACCTTTCCCAATTACTTTCTCATATTCCTGACAAACAAATATATATTGTGCTTATTTTAGAAATGGCCAGATTCTTACCAAAGCTATATTACATTCATGATTGAAATTTATTTGAAGATGTATGTAAGTGGCTGCATAATATGCAAAGGATATATTTCTTTACCTGTCTTAGAACTTTGTACAACATGGTCCTTGTTTGCTTTTCTAAGCAGGCCATTTTGGCTATTCCATGATATTAAAATGTTCATCAAATTGACAGATTCGGCCAGTAAAAGAGAATGAATCCAGACAAATTTAAGCATTTTTATTATTTATATAGAGAACAAAAGCAAGTTCAGTAACTTTGTGTCCTTTTTCCCCCATAGCAGTACACAAAAACAAGACACTGGATGATAGGAAACATAAGCAGTACAGGCATTATATGGCAAAAAAACAAAAACAAAACAAAAAAACAGCAATAACAATAAAACACAACATTTTCACACTGCTACTAAGTGATTTTATAGCCTGAAGCTGTAAGCCTCATATCTCACCAGAATGAGGGAGACAGATGGAGAATGTGTCCCTGGTCGCCTCGCTGGAGTGAGAATATGCAATTCCCTGTAGCAGGTCTTCACAAGACTACCTGTCTTTACAAGACATGGAGGATCACAATGTGTTCTGCCAAGTGTCAAGACTGAATAGTGTTAACAACTTGGCTTCACAGCTTACGTGCATGCTTGCAGCAACATTAGGGTGCCAACTCAGAGCAGATCCCCTACATTCACAAGCAGCTACACTAAATCATCTCACAGGTCTATTAATTTTCTTTTCTCACTGTAAGGTCTTTGTGCATGTCTTTATACATAGCTGCCTCTCTTCACCTTTTTTGTGTTTTCTGACATTGACACTGGTACCTAAATCTCAGATACTGAAATTTTGTATCAAAATCAACTTGTAGTGAAACAAGTAAATAGTAGAAATAAGTTAATATCCATAAAGTTAGGAAGAGAAAATATCTCCTAGACTATAATATATATGAGGCAATCTAACTGGATTTAATGGGGAAATATTTACAACAAATAACTAGTATTTGACAGGTTTTGTTTATTTTTAAAATTTCAAATTGTCCAGTATTATGTAGACATATGTCTTCAGGGGATGATTACCTAGCTTTATATTTTCCTTACCCATGTTTACATAGCCCAGGTGACTTCCTGTTAAGATTATAGACTTTATATGCAATTTAAATTTTTTCTTCCACAATGACTCTATTTTAATAAAAGATGGCAATAAGTCAATGAAGACATTAGAATAAAACAAGACCAAAAACTATATACACACATCTTAACAAAGGGCATTTTGCTACAGATTTGAGATATATTTGGTATGTTTATCTCTATAGTCCATCTATCTACCTAATTTTTATCTATTTATCTATCTATCCTAAAATCTAATGAGGTAGAATAATGATTGCTAGAGATTGGGAATAAAGTTGGGAAGATGACTTGTCTGCCTATGCTCAGGGATATTCTTGGATAAAAGCAGCTGGATTTGATTTGAGCACAGTGTAGGCATGCATTGTATCACACAGAAGCCTATTAACGCACAATTAACACATATCAAAAATAAAACATTTTTAAAAAATGTAATGTGGTAACTCAGTTACAATTTCTGAAGGTATTTTGAATGTATTGTCCTGAGATGGCCCTTATTCAGAACAAAATCTATATTGATAATAATATTATGTAGATGAGCAGAGAGACTTATGCCTTTTAAATTCATTTTATCATATTCTTCCATCCAAGATTAGAACAGGAAATTTTTTTCTGAAATTATTCATCCCTCATTCCTACATAACACACACAGTCACCTTATGCTAGCCTAGCTGTTTTGAAAAGAAAAAGAAATCTCAAGAAGACACTATTGTTCCTTTTAAGGGTCAGAAATAATTTCCTTGGAGATTTAAATGGATGATCTTTTAAATTTTTGACTGAACAGAAAACTGAGTGACCTATTTTCATAGTTTTTGATATGAGTTTACAAATACAGTAAGTCCTCAATTCATGAACAGTTGTGGAATGCAACTCATTTGTAAGTAGAAGACTTACTGTATAATCTTTCTTTTTCACTGTTATATTTCTAAAGTGTTTAAAATAGCACATAGAACATAAGAGACACTCAGTAAACAAATTTTAATGAATAAATACTAGACTTACATAAAAGATAGAGAATTCCAGCATAACTTTGTTGTCTTGGCATCTGTTTGTTGAAGAAAAGTAATCTGTTATGCAAGAACTAAGAATATTTCATGTCAGATGCCTTTTCAGAGAAAAAAGGATAAATACTCATTATAATTGCCTTAACACCCAAATTATGATAGTTAAAAAAATAATTATGAACACATTTTACTTTTCTGTTCCATTTGTCAAAATTAGCATTATATATACCATTATCTTAATTTTTTTCTTGTAGCAACCCAGAAAGTCTCTTTACACCATTTTTATATGTTTGTCACTAGGTAAAATATAGTGACCATAAAATATGAATATATCTTTAATTTGGGGTCATTTGGTTAAGTGATAGACTTATTTGTCTATAAGATTCCTTTAGATAAAGCCCTAGGAAAACAGTGATAAAGAGAATAGTGTGATGTTGGTTATGCTTATTATTACCAAGAATCATCCAGAACATAGGCAGAGAAAGAATCTTCCCAACTCTGGTAATCACTATTCTACCCATTAGATTTTAGACTATACAGATGATAGATAAGATAGAATATTGATAGAGATAAACATATTCAAAAGTTTTAAGACTAGGTTAAAATCTCTTGGCCTTTAAGTCATATATACATTTTGTATCCTATATCGGATCTCTAGATAAATCTAGTTTACAGTAAGAGTGCATTCACAGAAGTAAGGCACATCAAATTCTCATCCTTCAAGACTAACTAGTAAAGTTGTCAGACACATTCTTTTCGATGTCAGCCTTAAGCAAGTGAGCAAGTGTGAGGTTTTGAGAAAAAGTTGGTAAATATTGCAAAGGAACATGCCTCTATAAGTCCTGGGAAGTCAAGAGCTGGCATAAGGAAGGGCTGGGAAGTAGCAACCATGAAAAAAAGAACAGCTATGGATGAGTAAGTGTGAGGGGTGGAAAGATCAGCTCAGCCTCATTTTCCAATTTTACCTGGCATTTATCCTTTGTTTGTGTTCAAATGTTAATTGGAAGTTTTGTTATCTAAAGTTAAAATGAGATTAAGGGAGAAGAAAGTAGAAATTCTAAAGAAATATTTGCTTTTCAAAAGTAAATCAAGTTTAAGCCATATGGCTTAAATAGGCCTCATTTTATTTATATTTAAATAGTTGCCAAAGACTTTGTGGTGAACTTTAAGTGGAACCAGAAAAACATTCAAAGTGTAGACAATTTTCATTTTCATTTTGCAAATTAGAGGTAAATGCAACAATGACAAAGCCATTTAACTTGATTTATATATGTACTGTATGTCATTTTATAATCTTATGGAAAGAAAAACAATTCTACTTGCCTCCTTCTACAATATGAATCTTGGGAAGCATTGATAAAGGATCCTTTGGTTCTTTTTTCTCTTTGTTTTTTCTCACTGAACCATTGGCATAACAATCATTGCATCATTGCTCTGCTTAAAAAATGACATTGCTTGCTCAACTATTAAGTCATCTTTAAAATAGAGCCATGCATTTTAAATTTCTACAGAGTAATTCAGCCAACTCTTAAGAGATACTAGCTGTATTATTGACTTCTTATTATTTTTTAAATAGGGTAGTGATTATTTCCAAATTTGACACTTAGTGCTTTTTAAGCTTAATTTTTATACAATGTCAAATTCTCTGTGAAGTACACACAGACCCCAATGCCTAGGTCTTAGACACTTGCTTCGTTGCTGGAAGAAAATGCCTGATACACAATTTAAAGGAGACGATGTTTATTTTTGGGTCACAGTTCAGAAGTTTCAGTCCATGTTTGGCAGGCTTAGACAGACAAACACATGGTAGAAGGGCTAGGAGGAAGACAGCTGCTAACATCCTGGTAGCCAGGAAGCACAGAGAAAACAAAGAAGTCTAGGAAGGCTACTGTAGTGTAAAAAGAAAATGCAGAAATTATTGTTGTTGCATTAATTATATGTTTGCTAATTTGTATATTCCCATTTCGGAACACTAGGCTAAAACACTCTTTCAAGTTCCCAGTGACCCTCCCCTTCAGACTAGTCCTTAACTCCAAATAGCAAGTGAGCAATAGCATTTCCATGATGTAGTCACCTTCTAAAAGCCCCGTGTCTGAGCATGTGAGAATTTTGGGGGTCATTTTTGATTTAAATAATAACTAGGCATATATTATGAATGATAATTTTCATTTATATTATACTGTACTTTTAGTTTATCACAGCATTTTTATAACATCAGTTGCTTGCTTATTAATATATGGTGCACCATTATAGGAACTTTAGCATGTGGAAGTTATATACTACTGCTGAAGGTTATCACTAAGGTCTTGTCTTTTCATACATGTCTGCCTTCTGAGGGTAAGAGTAATCATGTGGTACATAGTCACTGCTTCAGGTACTGGGGGCTTGTCAAAAAGTGATGTGGTTTTCAGCAGTGGTTTTGAGGAGGTATCCAAAGACAGGTACATATAAGTTTATTGCTCTACATCCTATACTAGTAAATTTACACTAGTAGTATTTCCTTACTAGTTAAGTACTATTTCCTTCTATTGTGCATTAAAAAGAAAATACAAATTTATTATTGTTGTATTAATTATGAGTTTGCCAATTTGTATGTTCCCGTTTTGGAACACTAGGCAAAAACACTATCACAAGGACAAATGAAACTTAACTTATATGCTGAAAGTAAGAATGTACATTTTGCTTGACTAGCTCTGAATTCAAATGTTTTATGGGAATGTTTTTTCTGAGTGATTATATATCAGTTCCTATAAGGCATATATTTTAAAAACAAAGAAGAGATGTGAATAATGTACCGGTTAGTGCTGCCATGAGATGTGACCAATTTCAAAGCATGTTGCTGACAATGCAAATTTGTATACAATGGACAAGTTTTCCAAGTTACAACTTCTCATAAGCAAACTCAATGGGAGATGTATGAAATTTGTTCCAAATGAAACATATTCAGCGTTGTTAAATCCATGGTTTCTTATTTTGGTTGTTTCAGAGGGAAACAATTTATTTGGGGAAAACTCACTTGGTTTAGCTATAAATTTTGATGATGTCACAGGTCTGGCCTATATTTGCTGGTCTAAACATGAGGAATAAAGTATTGGTACATCACTTGTCATTCAATTTGTTGAGACACTTACAGAGAAACACCCTGGACAATACCATTTTGAATTTGATAACTTTTTGTTTTTACCAATACTGAACTTCTTGAGAAGCTCAGTTTAGTTGGACATCAGGTAACAGGTACAGTGAGAAAATTTCACATTGAAAAAGCTCCATTGGAATTAGAGATAGCTCTAAAGAAAAAAGAGGCACATTCTATTATTGAAGTGATGGCAAAGGCAATGTTGCCTGCAGATTGAATGATACTGGTGTTTTCACTATTGCCTCATCTGATACTGGTATTGATCCCCTATGTCTTGTCAGTTGTTATTTCCAGAAACTGAAAAAAAAGATCCAAGTTCAGCAGCCAAACATGATCAAAGTGTACAACCAGTTCATGAGAGATATAGACAGAGGTGATGAAAACATTGATAAGTATCAGGCATCAATCTGAGGCAAGAAATGGTATTCAACCCCTCTTCTCTTCTGTTTCAAATTGCTCTTACAAAATGCTTGGCAATTGTATAAAACATATGATGAGAAGCCAATAAATTTTTTGGAGTTTTGTTGATATGTGGTATTCTATTATCTGAAGACCCATGGTAATCTTCCAGAGCTTGGCTGAAAAGGAAGACCTTCTCAGAAGTGTAACATTGACTCACATAATGATGGCAAGAATCATGTGATAGTGAAACAGGTAAAGTGAACACAGTGTATTGAATGTCATAGTAACACAACTTTTTGATGGAAAAAAATGTGATATTTTTTTTACATGTGAAGTGCTCTGTTGAGTATCACACTGAATAGCAGGCATCACCACCTTCTGAGATAAGAAGCATGTTTTTTGCATTATGTAAAATGTAGCAGTGGTTAGGCCTAGTGTTACTGCGCCATTTATGGAATGTCACATAACTCAAAAATATAAAATAAGACAAATTTTTTCTTTTCAAATTCTTCTTCCAAGAATTTTTCTAGATAGCATATATTAATTTCATGCAAAAATTAAAAAAGTTGCAACCTTAGGCATAAATGGGAAGGACAGAACACTTAATTTAATGGGGTTATGACTAGCACCTAGATTATCTGTTCTCAGAATGTGTTGCCCCAGCCAAATGGTCAGTGGCAGTGTGAAAAGGACAGCCAGTTGTTTGGGAAGATATTTCAAAGTAATAGAGCCAAAATCATTTTGTACAAATAATAAGATTAAGCTTATATTTTGGGACTGATGGCTCCCTTTAAAAGCATGTCCCCAGTAACCAGAAAACTTCCATCTAGGTCCTATTTCTTAAAAGTTCCACCACTTCCCAGTAGTGTCTCCCTAGAGACAAAGTCTTTAATACCTGGGCCTTTGGGGATCATTCAAGATACATAATGATGCACAGTATTAACTATCATTATTCTCTATTTTCTTATGAAATTTGATTTATTTTTTCATAAAAGTAAGGAGAATACAAATATTTTCTTTATTAATATTTAATTATATTGAATTAAAATAAAAAGGATATATACTGTATAAACATCACAAGAAAAGAAAAACTTAATTAATATATTTTACCGATATAGACACTAAAATCTTTAAAAAATATTAGCAAACCAAATCCAGCCACATGTAAAAATAATTGTATATTGTGATCATATGGGGCTTATTACAGGCTGCAAGTTTGGTTTAACATCTAAAAATAAGCTACTGTAATGGATAATGTCAATAAAATCAAAACATGTTCATCTCAAAATATTTTTAAATTATTCGTTTTAATAATTTTAATAGGAAAAAATTACCAAAAAAATTTTTAAAAGTATTTGACAAATATTAACAACCTTTCATAACAAAAAACACTAAAAAATCTAGAAGCCTACTTCATCACCAGACAAAGAACATCCATAAAAATCCCATAGTTAACATGATGCTTAGTGGTGAAAGAAAGTCTGGATGCATTTCTACTAACATTATAAAAAGACAAGGGTGTATCCTAAAGTCCCTTCAACTCAGCAAAGTAAAACTACTTTTATTTGCAGATAATAAATCTTGTATATATCCTAAGAAATTCGTTAAAATCTTATTAGAAGTAATAAATGAGTTCAGCAATATTACAGAATTTAAGATCAAACCAAAATAAATTATATTTCAATATTTTTGCCGTCAATAATCCTAAACAGAAATTAACAATTCTATTTACAATAACATTAAAATAACAAAAAATAAGCATATTTACCAAAAGAATGCAAAATTTATACTCTGAAAACCACAAAAATATTTTTGAAAGAAATTTAGCAAATGGCTAAGTTAACTTTAAGTCTGATGGAGTTAACAAACATAGCAATTAAATTTGGAGTTAAAAAGTAGACCATTATTCAATGGCTATGAAGTTTAGATAACATACCAGGAGATAGAAGACAAGAAATCAATTCAGCCTTCAAAGTGTATGTAGTAAACAGAGATATCAAGAAGCCAGAATCAAGAAATGCAAGATTACAATTAAAACCACTGGGACAAGGCAGTGATATTCACTTCCCCAAAGTGAAATAATTTCCCCAGATTATCATGAGCAAATTCTAGATGGCAAGGAGCAAGTGTGAGTGTGGAATAGTCTCTAAAATACCATATAGTTAACCTTTCGTTTATTAGTCTGGTAAAAATCACACCTCAGGTGGAGACCCAACATGATAGTAAAAAATGTATCACATGATGAACCATGATAAAAAAGAGCACAAATGCAACTGAAGCTACTTCCACATGCAAAGGCATCAAGAATACACGGTCCCTGCCTACCAATGAGATACAATATAAACTGTGTACATTTTCCTTTGTATTTCCTTCTTCATGTGTTGCCTGCCTTGTGCTCAAGCATGAGAACAGAAAGCCTTTTTCTTGTGCCATTGTAACTGATTTCTCTGATAGAGAGCACAAGAACTCAGGGAGTCAGCAACAAATGGAACAACACCATATTTTCATGGAATAGAAAATTCAATTCTTTCTAAAATGAAAACATATCACAAATTGAGCTACAGATTCAATTCAATTCCTATCAGAATCTCAGTTGACTTCTTTGTAGGAACTGACAATATGATTTTAAAATTTATGTAGAATTCCAATGGACCAAGAACAGATGATACAATCTTGACAAAGAAGAACAAAGTAGGCTAGTGCAATCAGGGAAGAAAAAGAAATAAAAGGGATATGAGTAAGAAAGAAAGAAGTCAAGTCATCCTTATTTGCAGATGATATGATTATATAAGAAATGTAAAACCTCTGCCAGAAGACTTAGACCTGATAAACCTATTTCAGGAAAGTGGCAGGATGGAAAATTTTTAAAATAAATTTTATTTTATTTTATCCCATTCTCCCCCTCAAGCCCCCTCCCCTCCATATGTACAAAAGCTTTGTTTCCATTTTTTCCCCTCTATTTTCACTTTTTTTCTTGTCCCTTCCCTGTACATCAATAATTAAACAACTGAGAGAGAAATCAGGGAAATGATTCTATTCACAGTGGCTTCAAAAACAATTAAGCATGTAGGGGTCAACCTAATGAAGGAGATAAATGATATCTCCAATGAAAATTACAGAATTCTGAAGAAAGAAATTGAAAAGGACATTAAAAAATGGAAAGACATTCCTTGTTCTTGGATCAGCAGAATGAATATCCTTAAAATTGCCATATTACCAAAACTGATCAATAGATTAGTGCATTCCCTATTAAAATATCAACAACATTCTTCACAGAACTATAAACAGAAATCCTGAATTTTATTTGGAATTATAAAATATCCAGAATAGCCAACACAACTCTGAGACAAAGAGCAATGCTGGAGTCATCACTATACTGGACTTCAAGCCATACTATAAAGCCACGGTAACAAAAACAACATAATTGTGGCATAGAAAAATAAATGTAGACCAAGGTAATGGAATAGAGGACACAGAAACAAATTCAAGCACCTATAGCCATCTGACTTTTGATAGAAGGACCAAAAACATATGCTGGAGAAAACACAGTTTCTAAAAACTGAATAACCACATGGAGAAAATTGAGAGTAAATACCTACCTCTCACTTTTTACTAAAATAAAATAAAAATGCACCAAAGACCTAGATGTAAAACCAGAAACGTTGAAGCTGCTGGAGGACACCATAGAGGAAACACTTGAAGCCAAAGGCATAAAGACTTCCTGAACAGGACTTCAGTAGCACAGGAAATAATATTAAGAATCAACAAATGAGAATACATCAAATTAAAAAGAATCTGCACGTCAAAGGAAACAATTAACATAGTAAGGAGACAACCTACTGCATGGGAGAAAATACTCCTGGACATATTTCTAAAAGAATTACAGACTACATATGTTAAAGACTGCATATTAGAGTAATATATACATACCCATGTTTATAGCAGTGGAATACAAAATAATATATTACTTAGCCATAAAGAAGAATGAAATTATGTAATTTGCAGGAAAATCGATGGAACTAGAAATCTTCATGGTAAGTGAAATTAGCCAACTAAGAAAGTTACATATCATGTGTTTTCTCTTAAATGAGAAACCCTAATGTTATTAATAAATTAATGAATAAAATAAATGAGAGATGACAGTAAACCAAGAGGTAGACTAATGGAGACTGAGAAAGGAGTCACTGGGGGAAGAGGGGGGAAGAGAGGGACAATAGGATTGAAATTGATTGAAATATGTTAAATGCTTGTACCAACTTCCCAAAACAAGACTCACTATTAACATGTACTAATAAAACACAATAAAAACAAAAAAAGAAAAACAAAGTAGGACATTTGACTTTATGATTTTAAAAATTAATACACAGCAATGGTAATCATGACAGGGTAATACTAGCACAAGGATAGACATATAGATCAGTCCTCTGTAATTGAGAGTTCAAGATAAATCCATACATCTGTGGTCAACTGATTTTCAATTGAATGTTGCTAATACTATTCAATAATGGAAAGAATGGTCCTTGCAGTAGATGGTGCTGGGAAAACTGGATATTTAAATGCAAGAAGAATGAATTTGGCCTCCTACTCTCTTATTACTTCAAAATAGACTAAGCACCAAAATATAAATGCTTAAACCATAAAACTCCTAGAAAAAATATGTCTTTGTGAATGTAGGTTTGCAAGATTCTCAGTTATAATGCCAAAAGCATGAAAAACAAGTAAAACTAGACCTATTGGATTTCATCAAATTGAAAACCTTTTTGAATCAAAGGACACCATTAAGAAGTGAAAAGAAAATGTAAATCACATGTCCAATGAGGGATTTGTATCTAGAATATATAGAAAACTATTGCAACTTAGTGGAAAGACAACTGACCAGATTTAAAAATGAGACGACAAGGGCTGGGGATTTAGCTCAGTGGTTCCAGTGCCCGCCTCACAAGTTCAAGGTCCCGAGTTCAATCCCTAGTACAAAAAAAAAAAAAAAAATGAGTCGACAATATGAGTAGACATTTAAGGAAAATACACAAATGGCCAGCAAGCATACAAGAAGTGCTCAACATAATTTTTGATTGGAGAAATCAAAACCAGAATGAGAAATGACTGCATGCTGACTATGATAGCTAGAAGCAACAGCCAGATAATAAAAAATATTCTGAGAAGGTCATAGAGAAAGTAGAATCTTCATACACTATGAGTGAAAATGTAAAATAGTATAGCCACCTTGAAAAACTGTTCCTCAAATGAGTTACATAGAGTTACATGACCCATCTGTTCCACTTTTAAGGATATACCAAGAGAAAGAAAAATACATGTCCACAGAAACTTGTACATGCATATTTTTAATAACATTATTCATTATAGCCAAAAGGTTGAACCAGTCTAAGTACCTATCAACTGACAAAAGAGAATCAAAATGTAGTATATCTACATAATAATATTCTCTTTGATCATAAAAACAAATGAATTACTGATATATGCTATAAGAAGAATGAACCTTGAAAACATGATAAGTGAAAAAAGCCAATCATAAATACTACATGTAATGCAACTTCATTAAAGGTCCACTACAGGAAAATCTGTAGAGACATACAATAGATTACTGGCCACTTAGAGTGTAGGAGGGATAGAGTAGAGGATGTTAGGTAAATAGTTGCAGTTTCTTTTTAAGGTGATGAAAATGTCTTAAAATCATCCATACATATCCGTACATATGCTAAAAACATTAAAATTTACACTTTAAAGTAGATTAATGTATTATATAATAACAAATAATACCTTAACAAAGCCATTAAAATATGGTATGTTGTCTTAAAATGGAATTTCTGTCTCATCATAACAGTTGCTGTTAAAATTCTAAATTATTGCTGAGTACTGAAAACGGTCTTTGAAAGTGATGACACATGCCAACACAGTATGGTTGGGCTTAAAAGAACTTATCTATAGACTTAACATAATTCACTGGTTAAACTTTTGGTCTCTTTGGGGTAGGTTTCCTTAGGAATTATCAAATGTTTATGCTCCATTCTCTTTGAAGTTCCCTAGTTTAAAAAGGGTCCATAAGCCATGGAATATTTGTGAACTCCATGAATTTGTAAGATCTTTTGTTTGTTCATTTTTCTAGGAAGATAGTCTTTTCTTTTGTTACCTCTTCCAAGTAAACCATGATCTCTACTCCTCAACAAAATTTAAAAATAAAGGGTAAAAATATAAAGACATTAACCCAGAAAAATTCTTGTAGGAGTCTTTAGATTCTTAATTTAATGAATGGAAAAAAATTTTAATTTGATTATTTCATACAGATGAGGAAACAGTGAAACATATACTTATTTTCCTTGAGTTGTAGTTTATATAGTATTTGTATAAACTATATATAGATATATGTATATTAAATATATGACATTTTATAACATTTATGAATGTTTTATTTTAACATTTTGTTTTTGTTCAGTGCCCTTACATTACGATTGTCAAATAAAATTCTCTGTTGAAATATCTTCTTATGGAAGATATCTTTATTTTAAAAGTACTTCTTATGCTCTGGGACATGGTTTTTCTGGAAAAGTTTATAATAATTTCATGATTTTTATTAAGCAAATTTCTATAATATGTCAAACCTCAACTATAAAAATCAACATCATTCTATTTTGCTAACTAGCTAGCAATCTTTACTTTTGTCTATGGTAGTACTGTCCATCATCTAACAACAAAAATATTTTCCTGGTAATTTCCTTTAAAATACAGCCACAGAAAACATACCAACAGGTTTGCCTTTTCTGTGTAATTATATTGCAATAGATTAAATCACCATTTAAATGTGTTTATAGATGCTAAAACAGTAGTTTTGCAAGCTTTTCAAATTCTTGTCACTCTTGTTTTGTGAAAACAGCTTAGAGCACGCAGATTCCTCACTAACTTAAAAGTATGTTAATAAAAAATTATACTTTAATCAAAGTGATCTTTTTCCTTTCACAGTAAGACATACCTATCATTACCAAAATGTTTTAAATAAGTATAGTTTCTCTGAGTGATTTCAGGGCTTAACATGTGACTTGTGTACACTATCTTCACAAAATGTGTACAAACTTACATAGAAAGATTTATTACTTAGATATAGTTTAATATAATTCCTATTTAGTGTTTCTATTCCTAAGGATTATTCAGTTAAGGCTAAGTATAACACTTTAGGACTGGGTAATTTAAATCTACCAGAAGCTTCAGTTAAATGAAATGGCTTAAAATGGAATAAGGTATGTATGCTACAGTTTCCCAGTTGTATGAGAATTTTCCTCAATAGTTGCAATGCTCAAAGGATGTATGACAAAAATATAACATAAATGTAATAACTGTGGTAAAAGTTATAGGGAAAAAAGGGAAATTATTCAGATAGGAGGAATTCCAAAATAAAAAGAGTCGTAGCATATTTTAGGCCCTTGGAAATATGCAGAGGTTTGTTTGTGTTTGTTTTCTTCAGATTACTTCCCTTCAGTAACTCAACTGTTTAGATATGATTTTCCAGAAAGTTTTTCAGAATATTAGCCTTATTGAAGAAGCTTCTTATAATCATCAAAAGCATCAATAGCTTCTGTAAGAGCCTAGAGGCATGTCATAATACCTGAAGTAGCTTGTATTTAACACAGTGTCTCATACTGTTTTTAAACTTTCTTGAATTAAAAATTTGCTTACAGAAAAATTACCAGAAGACAGGGACTAATAATTTCTTTTTTCATGAAAAGTCCTTATGTCCCTTAATATTTTTATATTCATTTATTGTTTCATATTGAGTATGAATTAATGTTACACTATGAATAATACTCTCTCATTCTTTCATTTATGATTCATTAAACAAATATTTTGCAGTCTCATTTTTTATCAGTCACCATTATGAGCACTATAGTGTAATCAAAACCACACACAATCCCTGCTTTAATGGTATTTCAAGTACAGTGCCAAAAGCAAACAATATTCAAATAATGACACAAATTAATAAAAAGTTACAACTCAAAGTCTACAACTCAGATATAGTCTACTAGGAGAGTTTCACATAGATTTGAGAGCATCCAGTGGTGAATTTGGCTCAGGCCATTACACTGAGATGACATCTGAAGAATAAAGAATACACAGAAGTTGAACAGGTTAACAAGTTCAAGAAGAACATTTTAGGTAGAGGTCATGTGCATAGTAGTGTAAAATAAAGAGAAAGGAAAGAGATTAGAAGTTTATGTGATGATAAGACAGGGTCATTTGGGTTTGGGCATGGTATAAGATGAGGATGGACAAAAAGGTAGGAGCCAAATAATTTGGAAGTTTTAGACTTCATGTGGCAGTTCTACCTCCATCATAAGAACAAAGAGAAACTAAAAATCATTCATAGACCATTCTCCAGAGTTTCATGGCTGACATAATTTTGTGTTAAAATAGTGATGATCTTTCTAAGTCTGTCAGAAAAACCTTTAGGAAATCGACTAAATTTATCATTTTTAAAAACAACAATGGAAACTGATTACATAGCACTAATTATTGGCATACTATTCAGAGATGTGCATATATACAAATTTGTTTAATTTTCTCAATAATGCCCTGAGGTAGGTCC
This sequence comes from Heterocephalus glaber, assembly GCF_000247695.1. The sequence goes on along the minus strand of NW_004624851.1, from coordinate 1,860,674 downwards.
AATAACTGTTACCTGTTTACAGATGGGGAAACAAAAGCACAGAGTATTTCCGTAACTTGTCCAAGTTCAAGCAGTTATTAAATGACCATTTGAACTCTACATCAATGGGAATGTTTTGGCATTAGTTTTGATAAGGGGATAATAGGGAGACTTATGCAGTCTTGACTGTCAGTAAACTGACAGGAATAGCTGAGACCTAAATTTGTTGTGTTCAGCTGCGTAGTTTCCAAAATTTTAAGTGGAAAATATTAAGCTCCAGACAAGTGTTTATGATTAGTTTAAACCTAGACTATATGAGAAACGATACTTCACAGGCACATCAAAAGAAAGAAGTTAAAATTTAAAGTGAAAAACAAATGAAACAAATGAAATGAAAAACAAATTTCGCCCTTTAGAAAATTAACAGTCTGGAATAAATATATTGTGCTTTGAAATTGATCATATGTTATAATATATATTAATATGTAATACTACCTTTAAATCTCTAATATAGTGAATATATGTGGCACTTGTGATAATGCATTTTAGGTTGAGTGTAGTTTTTGTTTTGTATGGTATTTGGAAAATTTAATGTAAACTACTGTAATTGTCTTTCCATTCTCAAGTTATCTGCACATTAATGAATAATTAATTAAATTATTAAATGAATTCATATTTTCAGAAGGGAAAAATGATAGGAAGGTAGAACATAGAGATCTAGTTGTAATAATTATTATAAATGTAATTACAATTGTTTTTTATTTGTAAGATCACAGGTTACAGTCTCAACTTATTTACAAAATCTAGGACTATAAATGATATTGTTTTAGGTAACATTTTGCTGGCAATATCAAACAGAGATACAGATAATAGGTTGGCTAGCTTTAGGGACCTGCCTGACATATACCAACACAAATAAACACTGGCAGTCAATTATTAGGGACTGTACAGAAGATTTCCTGACTGTGCACTATTATTCTCTTTTACCAACAAAAGGTCTCATTTGGAAAGAAATTTCATGCCAATTACTGATAATCAATTATCTTAGTGAAAATGAAAGGAAAGAAGGATTGGCTACTTACATCTAGAAAACTTTTCAATGCAACACTGACGTTTTTCAAGGAGAGATTTTGTGTGTGAAATTTGTTTTATATTTTTGAATTGAATTTTTTCTCCCTCTGCCTCTTCCTCTGTCTCCTTATTTCTGAAGTTATTGCTATACAAATAATTGTAAATTACAAATAATTATGTATTTTAATGCTGAAACACATTACCTTAATGACAGAGCAAACCTTTTGAATCGAAGCCTGGTATGTTATATTTACATATATTGATCTCTAAAAGTCTGCAGTTCAATTGTTGCAAAAATCTATTTGAATAACTTCATGTTGAGTATTCATGAAAATATTTTCACTGTGAATCATATACTATAGGTTATATCACCAAGTAAAATTTGTATGTTCAAATTTAATACCCAATGTAATAGTATTAAGAAATGAATGGAGTCTTGAGGAGGTGATAGGTCATGAATACCCTACCTTCATGAATGCAGCTAGTATCTTTGTAAAAGAGGCCTGCGTGTTCTTCCTTTCCCTCTTTGCCATGTGAGGACAAATAGAATGTGCTACCTATCAGCAGAGGGCTGAAGCCTTGAACTTGGACTGAACCAATTTCCACAACTATGAGAATAAATTTCTTTCATTGATAAGCTACCTAGTTCATAGTATTTTATTATAGCATCTTCAATTGACTAAGACAATGAGGATGGTGAATATCTCATAAAACACAAAATGCCAGTTGTTTTCTCTATTGCATTAGAATGATGACTCTGCTCATCACTCAATAACAAAAATCTACCTATCCCTCTTAATTATTGTCTTCCAGTTTCTCTTCCTATACTCCAAAATACTAAAATTCCATTTCATTAAATCAATAGAAATTGGAAGACAGAAATTTAAATAGAATTTTTCATAAACAAAATGTAACATAAGAGAAAATGGCATTTGGTCACAAAAACTTTATAACATTTTGAAATATACTGATTATATAATCTCTAAAACTGGAAATTTTAGCCAATTATTTAGGGAGCATGTGCACTCATTAGTATATTTCCTTTTGTTGTTCCTCCTATTTTATCTGATGTAAAACTGTATTCACTGCTTAGATAAATTAAAAACAATATACTGTTTAATGGGCAACAACCTATCAGGAAAACATCTGGTATAAATAAAAACTAGTTATTTGTCTTGATTGAAGAAAAAAATGTCACTAAGTAGCACATGAAATAAAAACCAGTTAAGGGACCTAAAGTGCACTTCATGCACCAGCTTCTGCTTTATAACTTGATTTTTTTTAACAGAAATCTGGGATTGTAGAAAAATTCTGAGGATGTTGACCAAAACCAAATTCTTGCTAATCTCTTCCTTTACTGATAAGGTATGCTTATTACTTTATAGTGCACAGACATTAATGAAGAAATAAATATCAGTTGATCAGCTCCTATGTCCCCAGAACTGTTAATGCCTTTATGAATGTTGTGCTTTGAGTAAATAGTTAATACATACAAATACGTAGTAATTAAATATCAATTTGGGACACTATGATCAGAGATTCTTAATTAGCAACTTATCCATTTCAGAAGTATGAAGGAAATTGTCTATTGTTCCAAGGTAGAGTTGGACTGGTGGACATGGGTGCTTGTAAGGTTATAAATTTTTGCTATGTCCAGAGCAACTTGAAGAGAAGGTAACATCCTGGATGTCTCAAGACCAGATCTTTCTTCAGTTAGTGGATAGGTCATAAAAGCAAAGTAATGTAGAGCAAAGAGCACTAGACAGGGAACAAGAAGACTTGGCTTCTAGTTTTTGCCCTTCTAACTAATGTGGGACCCTGCATAAGTTACTTAATTTTTTTGGCCATTTTCTCTTCTTTCATGAAAATGTGGTAAGATGGGGAAAGATACTTTGAAAATGAATGATCTCTGCCTAGAAATAAACAATTATTCAAAACCACAAAATGGATGTATTTCTCTTATTACAAGCCCATGGATCTAGAGCCATTGTGTGCAGCAATGGTAATATATACTGTACAACTGAAAAGGAAATCTACGTTGACCAATGCACCTGGTTGTGGTCACTCTGCAGGATTGGAGTGGATTTATCCATGCCCCAAATAAGATTCCTATAATACCAGCATTCGGGAGGCTGATACAGGAGGATCTCTGAAAGTTGAGGTCAGTCTGGGCTACATAGTGAGTTCAAGGCCAGTTTGAATTACAAAGTGAGACCCTGTCCGAAAAAAAACATAAACAACAACAACAAATGAAATATATCACAAGTAAATCATGAAAAATGATGTCAGCATCTATATTACAGATATGGGTTTTGTTTCCCAATGTCATGCAATGCAGTATGAACTTACCTAAAAAATTAACTTGAATTTGTTTATTTTTAAATTCATAAAACATTTCTGCCTACATATGGACTCCATTGTCTCATCTTCTAATTTTATAGATGAGGTTACTGAGACATTGAGAGGTATGTTCCTTGCCTTTAATCATAACTACCAATGTAAATAAGTATGTTTGTTACTTAAAATGCTTGTTAATTGGGAAATTACTATATTAAAGCCTTAAACTATTGGATTGTACAGTGGGGAATCAAGAACATTTAACTTCTCATTCAAATGTTTATACTATAAAACTAGGGAATAACTTTTTGTACTTTTGTAGTGTATTTTACAATCAATTACTGAGACTCTACTGTATTCAAAGAATTTTGTTAAGTACTGAAGTAATTCAGTGTACTAAAATCTGGTCAAGACTTCTAGGAGCTTACTGTACAATGCATTGTTGATAATCACCTTGTGGAGAATTAACAGTGTAGGATGCAAATATACATAATCAAAGTTCACAGAAAAGATTTTATTTTGTTAATTTACCTTGAATTTATTTAAAAACTTTGTTTATTTTGCTTTCATAGATTTTAACTTAATTGCTTTTAGTGTATTGATTACGATAGCTATCGCATAAAAATCAGCAACTTAAATATTCTGTTTAAGGTAAAGCCACAGATATAATTAAGTATTAGAAATTGTGTTTCATATTACAAATCATAATGTGGTGTCAGGTCTAGTGAATTGTAAATTTGTATATGGTTTGAAATAAAAATATTAACTGATAAATCATTAAATAATTATTACCTGCATTTTAATTGTAAATATTAATCCATATATTTTAGTCACTTTTCCATCACTGTGGTAAATATCAGAGATAATCAATTTATAAAGAGAAAAGTTTTGTTTTGGTTCACAGTTTTAGAGATTTCCATCCATGATTGGTTAGCCCTGTTGCTTTAGATCTATGCCAGCACATTATGGCAGCAAAGTGTTGCACAGCAAAACCACTCATCTCATGATAAGGAAGTAAAGAGAGAAGGGAAAGAACTGGGGTCCCACAATCAGCTGCAAGGGCACACCACTAGTCACCTTCTACTAGGCCCATAAATTTAGTTTCTACCAGCTTCCAGTAGTGCCTCCTAGGCATTTAACATGTGAACTTTTGAAGGACATTTAAGATCAACTGTAGCACTATATTTCCAAATAACATTTTTATGAGTATTGAAATACAGTATAATTTTTTAGTGTAATTCAGACTTTATTGCTTACTAGTTATGCCATTCCACACAATTTTAGGTAAAGAGACTGAGAAAATATACTGGGAGTGTTGAACAGATGATGGCGATACTCATGAGAGAGTTCGAGTATTTTACACAAGGTAATAAGATGCACCATGGCCACCATCACCCCCAGAAATGTGTACATTTCATCTAAAAACAGTAAAATTAATTCATTGGAATTCAATTAGCGTTATTCTTTGTAATCTAGCAACCATGGTAAGCCTGAATAATTTCACAGTCTTAAGAGCAAAACAAAAAAACTTCTTCCTCACTACCAGAATTTGCTGCAAAAAAGGAGCCAACAAATCAACATAACAAAAACCACACACATACAACCCTGAAAACAAGTTAGCATATTCTAGTTGACATATTAATACTAATTCAAGAAATAAAATGTGATTGAGGTTTTAAAAGAGATTAATCTTCTTCACTGTAATTATACTTACAATTTTTCAAACAATTTAACTAAAGCCAAACTTTACTTTGTTAAAACCAGGGATGCATTTCAAATTGCTCTTATGCTAAGGTAACTTCTTTATAAGTTAATTATTCTTTAAAACTTCATGGACAGACTGCACAGGTATAATGATATACTACCAATCCACCCTTCCAGATATACAGCAGAAGTTCTAAGTGTTCTTAAAATAACAGGGACTACACAAAGTCACTGCAAAACACACATAAACATGGATAACCTTTCCTAGTAAAACTAAACCAATAGTTTTCTTTATTAATGACTTTAAAAAGCATGTATAACAGTCCAGTATTTGAAATACTTTCATGTGTATTAAAAAGATGCAGAGATTGATAAGTACATTGGATTTAAAAAAGACACTACAAAAATAGTATTTGAAATGTAGTTTTCTGTTAAACCCATTTAAAGACCTCACTTATCCAATAATTAAAAATACAACAGCAGATAAATAAAACTATTAAAATCATTGTCTCTAAAAATACAAAAATTATTAAGACATCATTTACTCGCACATTGGTACTTGCAGCAAAAAGAAATGTTTTAAATAGTACTTTTAAGATTTTTTTCTTTTCTCTCTCTTTTTTAATTTTTTATTTTCCATTAAGTTTATTGGTACATTTTAGATATAAACTACAGTTACATTCTTCATTGGGATCTTGTACCTTTACATGAGTATCCTTGTTCTTATTTTTTTCCCATTCCCCTGCCCACCCTTCCCTATTTGCAAAGACTTTGTTTCCATTTTTTTCCTTTTCTCATGTTTTCTCTTTTCCCTTCTTTCCTTTCCCCTGCCCCTCCCACTTCCCCTACTCCTTTAGACCTTTTCTTCCTATTATACAATATCAATTACACATTTTTAAAATTACAATATCAAGATCTAGAAGACATTACCACAGATTTTACAAAATTTAAAAGGATATAGAAAGTATATTACAAAAATCTTTT
>NW_004624851.1:1815608-1844049 GCF_000247695.1 Heterocephalus glaber | reverse complement strand
ATCTGTTTTATGGATTCCATTTGTTTCCTATGTTGGGATTCCATCATGTTCCTCAGGTCTTCTATTTTTTTATCTGTTTCCTCTCTAGATTTATTAATCATGTCTTGCACCATGAGCAAAATTTTTGCTGTTATCTGAGTTATTATTTCTGATTTCATTTTTCCTAGATCCTCTTTTGTTGCCAGTTCAGAGAGTCCAGGTGGTTGAGTATCAGATTGTTCCATCTCATATCCCTTTGGGATTGCTGTAGGTGATCTGGAAGTCTGTTTTTGAGCCTTGTTTATATGTTTTCTCATTTCCACGTGGGGGCGGGTTTGCTTCTGGTGCCCACGTGGCTCACCTTCTCTGCCCTAAGAGCCTGGGATGGAGGTGGGGAGTTTCCTTCTGGTTTCTGGGACTGGCTGAGCTTCTCTGCCCTAGGAGCCTGGGATGGAGGCAGGGAGCTTCCTTCCGGGTGCTCTGTGAACAGTTTTTTTATGTTATCTGTACTCTCTCCTGTTTCTTCATTGACTCCAATCATTCTTATGTTATTCTTCTTTGCATTGTCTCGCAGCTGTTGGATTGATTTTTTAATGGCCCCTTACAATTTTAATGAAATTTTTATTATCCTGGTCACTAATTGCAATCTTATCTTCTATATCTGAAATTCTGTGTTCACATTGGCTCATTCTGCTGCATAGACTTTCAATAGAGTTTTTAATCTCCTGGAAACCTGTTTATATCTCTTTTATGGATTCCTTTTGTTTCCTGTGTTGGGACTCCATCATGTTCCTCAGCTCCTCTATTTTTTTTTATCTGTGTCCTCTCTAGATTTATTAATCATGTCTTGAAGTATGGGTACAATCTCTGTTGTTATCTGAGAAATTATTTCTGATTTCATTTTTTCCAGATCCTTTTTTGTTGCTAATTCAGGGAGTCCAGGTGGTTGAATATCAGTGTGTTCCATCTTCTTTCTCTTTGGGGTTGTTTTAGGTGATCTGGAAGTCTGGTTTTGAAACTTGCTTGTGTGTCTTCTCATTTCAACAGGGGGAGGGAGAGGTGCTGCTGATGCCTGTGTCGTTCACCTCCTCTGTGCTGTGGTGGATGTATGGTGGCCCGGAAGACTCCTCCTGTGTGCTGGGAGTGGCTCACCTCCTCTGTCCTCTCTCTTTTTTTAGACAGGTTCTCCCTATGTATCCCAGGCTGGCCTCAAACTTATGATCCTCCTGCCTCAGTTTCCAGGTTGCTGGGATTACAGGCTTGCACCACCATAGCTTGCTTTATGCAAATGTTTTAAAATGTATTTGGCAGATTGGTTTTTATACTCTTCTATTATGTATACTATTGAAAAATCATGATCAAAGACTTGACCCAAATCAAGAGGAGTTCACTGTTGAAAAATAAAAAGTACCTACAGTGTGATATAAAGTTCAAATACTGGTATTTAAATTTCTTTGAAGTAATTTCTGCATCAGTAATTAAGCAAAAGAAGAGATGAAGACTTTATTTAGGATAAGAAGCCTATTAATATGAATCATGATATAAAATACTTATACACTCAATATTCTGCTTTGACAGTTTAAAGAGGGTTTCATACTCCTTTAAAAATTATCACATCCACTAGAATAAATTCATATAAATTAACTGGTTGTTCCCCATATTTATTCATTTACAAAGGTCTACAGGCTTTATAAAGTATACTAAACTATTATTTTCACCTTTTATTAAGGCAAATTTGTGAAAATAATTTAATTCAACCAGATCTCTTCATGAACTTTCTGCTTACATTTATTATGTAAGAAACAAACAAAACCTGTATTTTATAAAAAACCACCTTAATACCTAAAAATAGTAATGAAAGATGTTGAAACCAGTTTACTTTTTAAAGGATACTGTTTCCTTATGTCAAATTCAAAGTGCTAGTCATCATCTTTAAAACAAGTTATGCTTAACTGTTTTACAACATCAACCCAATTCCAGCCTCTAGGAAGTTCTCCTTTGTGATCTGTTTTATCTGACAGCTTATGTTTCTGAGCTTTTGAAAGTTTTTTTGTCTTTTTTCTTACTTGATGGGAATAGTAGAAGTTTCAACTGAGATGATATTGCTTATGGATGTTATAGAATTACTATGATGGTGATTTTCCATGAACTCCTCTTTATTGTCTTTGTCATACTCAAACAATGTATAGGTCACAGCATTTCCAAGGTTAACTTCCACTGCTTCCTGTAACTTGGCTATTATATTTTGTTTTACCACTGATGATATGGTGTTGTTAAATAAAGCATTCATAGATATAATTGGAGGTGTTTGGGGTATGTTTCTGTCCAAGAAATCTCTATTAAGAAGGCTTTGGGATCACCACTTTCACCTATCCTATATTGAAATGAAACTGGTTTAATTCCCAGAAACTTTCATCACCTTCATATCCAGGATGTTATGCTTCTAGTTCCATGCCCTGGTCCCCTTTGGCACTCATAGCACCAGGCAACTCCCAGGCCAACTGTGCTCTCAATTATGTAGAGAAAGTGAGCACAGTGGCCCCAAGGCCAGGGTGTCCCCTTTCTGTGCCTAGGCTGCAAAGTGAGGCAGCCCCCTCTTCACAGAGGTAGAGCCAAGATCATGCACAGCCCTGACACTCATCAACTTGAAGCTGGGGACAGTGAGCCATGGGCCAGGGGCCAGGAAACACAGGCCACTGAGGTGCTGCTTCCCGGTGTCTGGGGAGAAGCTACAAAAAGTACAGTATAATTATATTGTTTCATTGTCATTTTAATGCATTTATATATTTTCTTATCTCCACCAAATTGCAAATTGGGGCCAAAGTTAAAATGATTTTAGCAATTTTATTTACATATTCTTGATATTGGTAAATTAATATACCATTATTTCTGTCATACTGAAGAATTTTGCCATAATAGACAAAATAAGAATTACTTATTTGATTATAAAAATTGAGTCAAATATTGTCATTGGTGCTTCTATGTAGTTTAGTCAATAATATCTTTTAGAGTATGATGTGGCATGTGAATCTTTATAGTATTTTAGTGTTCATGACAGTTAAAGAGATTACATAAAAAAGTAGGAGATTAAATTATGACTATTCACAAGGAAAGATATTAAAATAAAACTACAATTTCAAATTTTAAGAATTTTTAAGAGCAGTAACTTTCCATTCACAAATGCTTGACTTATCAAATGTAAAAAAAAACACATATAAATTGATTCAGTAACAATAGCAAGGTATTGTTATTTTGTTAAATCTAGGATGTTATCAATTACAATATGCACTCAGAGGTGGCTTCTGGGTTGACGTGCTACAGGTTCCAGTGCAGAGGAGGCTTCCTGGACAATGTGCCACAGCTCCCAGTGCAGAGTAGGAGGCTTCCAGGCCAACCTACTACCGCTCCCAGAACAGAGGAGGTGAGCCTCACAGGTGCCAGCAGCAACACCCCCCTGCTCCCCCCTGCCACTGTCGAAATGAGAAGACACATAAACAAGCCTCAGAACCAAACTTCCAGATCACCTACAGCAACCTCAAAAGGAAAGGAGATGGAACTCTCTGATAGTCAACCAACTGGACTCCCTGAACTAGCAACAAAAGAGGATCTGGAAAAAATGAAATCAGAAATAATTTCTCAGATAACAACAGAGATTGTACCCATACTGCAAGACATGATTAATAAATCTAGAGAGGACACAGATAAAAAAATAGAGGAGCTGAGGAACATGCTGGAATCTCAACATAGGAAACAAATGGAATCCATAAAACAAATGCAAACAGATTTCAAGGAGATTAAAAACTCCACTGAAAGTCTATGCAGCAGAATAAGCCAATGTAAACACAGAATTTCAGATATAGAAGATAAGATTGCAATTAGTGACCAGGAAAATAAAAATTTCTTTAAAACTGTAAGGGACCATAAGAAATCCATCCAGCAACTGCTAGACGATGCAAAGAAGAATAACATAAGACTGATTGGAGTCAATGAAGAAACAGGAGAGAGTGCAGATGACATAAAAAAGTGTTCACAGAAGTGATGGCTGGAAACTTCCCAAGCAGGGGAAAAGAACTTGACATACAGATAACTGAGACATATAGGACTCCAACTAGCCTTGAACAAAAAGAAAATCTACATGTAGGCATATAATAATTCAGATTCCAGAAACTCAAGAGAAGAACAAAATTCTACAAGCAGTTAGAGAAAAGAAACAAATCATATACAAAGGAAAGCCCATCAGAATCACAGCAGACTTCTCACTGTAAACCCTCAAGGCAAGAAGAGCTTGGAGTGAAGTATTGCAAGCCCTCCAGGAAAACAGCTTCCAACCTAGACTGATGTACCCTGCAAAACTATCTTTCAAAATTGATGGAGAAATAAGATACTTTCATGAAAAAGAACACCTTAGGAACTTCATGAATACCAAACCAGCACTCAAAACAATTTTAGACGCAATCCTAGGAAAAGAAAATGAGGATCACAACCCCAGGAATCCCAGCAGAATGAATCCACTGGGCACGACAAGAAATTAAAAGCAAATGGGGAGAACCCAACAAAAAGAAAAAGTCATGACAATGATAAGTCAATATGTATGAGTTGTAACCATCAATGTTAATGGTCTCAAATCACAAATTATAATTTGCACTATATTTTCACAACAAGAAAGAAAAAATCTATCCATTAAATGCCGAAATTCCATAAATTTTAAGGGGCATTCTTATTTCAGAGATACTAAAATATAAAAATAAATAAATTATGGAATATCCTGAAATATTTGAATGTTTTGTTCTTTGGCAACATTCATGTAAAAGAGCTCTGTATTCAGTCCTTTGCAAGATGTTTAGATTAAAGCAATTAATGGATCTTACTCAAATCAGTGTCTTCTGTAAGTTTATGACATTTCCAGAAATATTTCAAATGAAATTTTTAGTATAAACAAGGAGAAATTCATAATATGGCTATATTGTGAATGCTCAAAATCTCGGGATTTCCCCTGCATTATCTAGTGTTTATTTTTCATGTAGTCTCTTTTTCATGGAATTCTTGAATTTACTTTAACTAACTGACTTAGAATTTGCTTTGTGTTTACTGCATGAAATAGTAGTATATCTTTATTATGCCTCCTTCCTACTTACAAGCACTAGGAGAAACAGGAGGTGTTCAGATTATGGCAAAAACTCACTCATATAAAGCGATCATTATAAAGGTTAAGTTGGGGACAAAGGGGAAGAAAACGTGACAGAAATAACAGGAACAGTTCAATCTTCTTTCTAGAACACTAAAAATAAATTCCAAAGGTCTAATATTCATTGATATTAACTGGAGTAATCATTGGGGAATATAGTCTGCAAAGTAGCATATGTTCCCTACAAAACAACCCGGGTAGAAATGACCTGTTCCTTGACCCAGGGCTAGTAGGCTGAAATATATAAAGATTTTTCAAAACTTCATTTGAGAGCAAACAAATTGATTTTTAGGTGTTAAAATTCAGAGTATAACTCTTAGTTTCCTAGCAATAAATAATGAATCCCTTTGGCCCTAGAAAAGCCCTAACCCAGAAGGATGATTTTTCAGGTATAATTTTTTCAGAGTTATGATCTGCAGGAAAATATGATATTGTTCACTTCATGTCTGTATAGCAGGAATACATAGAATTTCTAGCTCTTGCTATTTTTATGTGTCAGCTATTTTCTCATTGTTATAGTTGTTCATGTCCTATAATATGTTTTCTATATTACTTTTATTTTTGTGTTAGTTTTATGTCACTTTTCAACTGAACTTGCTTATCAAATAGATATTAAGCAAAGCAAACCAGAGGAAAAGATATCTAGCAGAAAGCAAGTTGAAATTAAAACCAAATAATTACTGAGGAATTACTAGAGAGAAGAAATAAAGGAATACAAAAAGAAGAAAATTGGTTAAGCTTCTCTTAGAAGTATTATAAGAATAATTGTTTACCATCCATTTATTGATATTCCATGCAGAAAATTTGTTTTGGAGGAAGTACATCATGATATTTGAACCATGAAATAATTGTCCCTTCTTATATCTTATATTTTGAGTTTTGCCAGAAATACACCTTCAACTTGTGCTATCTCTAAAGCAACATAAACATTGGGTTCTGTTAAAGACAAGCAAGATGAGGGTGTTCTGTTCTCTGGAGTTCAATAGCTGCTATGTTCTCTCCCTTTTTTAAATAAAACATACCAAATTTAAAAACAGCAAGGCCACAGGAGGAGCATTTGAGAAAGCTGCAGTGCTGAAAGTAAAATTTTAGCAATGAACAAATTTTGAGCAATGTATGATGCTAATGCTCCCATACCTGTTTTTCTGCTCTGTGCCATGCCTGCAGGTCAGGAGTAATCTCTTTTTTGGCCTGGTTATCCCCTTATTCAAATTGGGAAATGTGTATCCTATGATGCTACCAAAAATACCCTTACCCTTCCTTCACTCACTTTTGAAAAATTGTATCTTTTTCCTTCTGAAATGCAATATTTGCTATGAATTTTCTTATTAGTGGGCCATTGATCAGTATGCTAGTCTATTATTCTCCTGAATGTAGAAAGGTCTGTGTGTGTGTGTGTGTGTGTGTGTGTGTGTGTGTGTGTTCTTTGCTTTGGAACAATCATTTAAAAAATACTTAGAATTAATTATATTAGAAAGTGATTAATAAATATATCAAGTGATCACACACAAGTTAATTTCTCACTCCCGTATTTCCATAGCAATTTTGAGAAAAGAAAACAGTATTTTATTTAAATTCAGACTCATCTAGATGGAGCAGACTGTTCGTGTAATTTGAGCTGTATAGCAAAAGGCAAATCTTCCCTTTACCTCTCATAATCTTTATTGACACAGCCACAGAAATGTCAGGAAATTTTTGCATCACCTGTTTGAGATAAAATATTAAAAGCTCATGTCAATGAAAACTACATCAAATATTGGAAACACTTAAAGCTATAACATTAATTTACTTGAAATCCTTGAATGAGTTTTACTTCCTAAAATGTGACAGTGGATATATCTGTATTGATGGGAGAAAAAAAATCACAAAAGCCTTATAACCTGGGTCAACTCTTGCAAGTTAGTTCTTTGGAGGGTGAGAAAAAACGATTTAAAAAATAGATTACATTACAATATGAATTTTTGGTTGAGAAAGAGTTCAGCTGGGCATGGTGAAGCACACCTGTGATCCCAGTACAATGGATCCTTGACTTATGAACTCAATTGGTTCCTGAGGGCTGGTTCTAACTAAGTCAATACAGCTGAGATCTGGATGTTTACCTGGGAACACACTATAGATTACAAGAGGCATATGAATCTTCCATTAACCTAATTAACCCAAGTTGTTTGTATGTCAGGTTGGTCCTAAGTTGAGTGTCCATTATACTCTGGGAGGATGAGGCAGGTATACTGCAAGTTTGATCCCCACCTGGGCAACTTAACCACTTAGGGAGGCTCTATCACAAAATAAAAGAAAAGACTGGGAATGTAGCTCAGTGTGAAGGTTCTGAGTTCACTGAAAAAAGAAAGAAGAAAGAAGAAAAGAACAGATATCATTCGGGTTGATGAAATTTGCACCTGGGAAAAACAGATTTGAGCAGATTTGAATAAGTGCTCTGGAGTATTACAGATTTCAAAAAAAGTTTTGAAGGCAAAAACTACAAGTGAGGAAGGAGATTTCATCAGTTTGTCAAGAATTTAGATTAGTGCACGCAGGGTAGCAAGCTGTCTTATAAGAAAGGGACTTAAAGAATGTGTATAAATCGGGTCTGAGAAAGGAAGGAGGGAAAGGTTAAGAACAAAGAAATTCTTTGAAAAGAAAGATGAGACGATTCTGTAGAGAACTTTACATTTGGAATGTTCTGCCTTACTGAAAACTATTGCTTCCATCATGTAAGCTACAAGATACAGTGAGTTTTGGCCTGGTGATGTTTCAGTGTATACTGGGCCAGGGATTTATATCTGCACAAAGTCAAAGTTCTCTGACAAGGATATGTTTGAAATTTGGTTTCTAACATTCTCTTAGCCTAATGTTTTTGGGATTCCTTAATTTGCTTTCTTCTTTAATTTTAATATTGTCCACTTCACAAACACTTGTTATTTTGTGCATTTCTTTTTTTATAGTACTCTTCCTAATGTGTATGAGTTAATATTTCACTATGGTTTTGATTTGCATTTTTCATGCCTTTAGCTCATTATTTAATACTTTTGTTACTTGTTGTTATTGAACTGCAATAATTCTTTATATATTTTGAATATTAGGCCTTTATCAAATACATGTCTATCTCCATTTTAGAAATAAGAAAAGATGTACAGTTAGGATAAATAGACTACCTAAGGCCAGAAACCTATTAAGCATCAGAACTGTAATGCAAAACCATCTTCTTTTAACTGCCAAGGCCATGGAAGCAAGCTCTGTGCTACACCAGTAAAATATATACAATTTTTTTTGAAGCACATGAGTTTATTTTCAACTTTTTAATTTGCTAGTATTGCAAGAAGTTTCTTGAGATAATTATGGGTTTTTTGGCCTTCTCTTACCTTATTTCAATTGGGACACTAAATGTTTTGTAAAGTAAGCTTTCGTCATTTGCAAAATTCTGAACAAAGAAATAATCTCACTATCTGCCAGTGACAAATTAAAAGGAAAAGTGATATGTGAGGTCAAGAAGAGGAGGAGAAGAAAGATTCTGTGCCACATGTGTGACACTAAGAGAGCATAGTCTAAGATTTGTAGGTGATAGGAAGCTACCATTATGGGCAGTAATCACTAGAAACCAGTATGAACCAACACCTTTAAACCTGATCCTTGATACTGCAAAGGTTATAAATGTCTATAACCCACTGTATTGAGACATAATATCTCCTAGCTTCAGGGCTCATATTTAAAATGGAAACAAAACTGATCTCATAAGAAATTGGTTAAGATAAAATGTGACAGTAAATATAAACAAAAGCACATCCTAGATGGCTTATAATGTTCTTTCTCTTTCTTTTTTACACCCTCACCCCACATTCTCACTGTTTTAAGAGTTTGGGCACTTTTATTTTATAGGAAGAAAGAAAAAAATGCTATGCTATTTTTCAGTATCTCTAAGAAGCTGTGTAATTAATTCTTTTTAAAATTTTTATTAGTATATGTTTGCAGTACATAATAATTACATTCACTGTAGGGGATTGGTACATGTACATAACACAATTCAGTTGCTTTCTTTTCCTCCCATTCCTTCCCCTCTTTTTATTTTTGCAGCAACAGATTCATTTCCTTATCCTATCAGACCTCATAAAGATAATTATCATATGTATAGATTGAAAACTAGACTAATAGGCCAAAGAACAGATAAAATATGTAAGATAATTGTACTAAGTCAAAGTATACTTTTAGATATATTGTCCACACTGACTTACAATACCCTTTTATTTTCTTTCTCTTTTTCCCTATTATCTTTTATTTCATCATATATTATCATGTTATTTATATATATCATATTATATATATATATATATTCATATAAGGTAAACCATGAGATATTTAAGCTTGTGTGTCCAAGTTACTTTCCTAAACATTTATTGTCTCAAGGTACATCCATTTACCTACAAATGACCCAAGTTAATCATTTTTTATGGCAGATAGTACTCTATTGTGTATGAATACCAAATTTTTTTAACCATTCATCTGTTGATGAACATATAGAGATTTAGCTATTATGAATTGTGCTGCTGTAAATATGGGTAGACAAATATCACTGTGGTATGATGTGTTTAACTCTTTTGGGAAGATACCTAGAGGGGAAATAGCTAGGTCAAATGGAATTTCTACATGTAGTTTTTTGAGGAATCTCCATACTGATTTTCATAGTGGTTGTATCAGTTTACAGTCCCACAAAAATCACAGAAAGTTTCCTCCCTATACCCTTGCCATCATCTGTTATTTGTTGGTTTCTTGATGGTAGCCATTCTTCCTGGAGTGAGATGGAATCTCAGTGTTGTTTTAGTTTGCATTTCTCAAATGGCCAGCAATGTTGAACATCTTTTTTCATGTATTTATTAGCTGTTTGTATTTCTTTACTTGAGAAGTATCTGTTTATTTCAGATACCCATACTTGAATTGGGTCTTTAAATTTGTGAGTTCTCATTTTTTTTAGTTCTTTATATATTCTAGATATTAGTACTTTGTTTGAAGAGTAACTGACAAAATATTTTTCCCATTCTGTAGGTTGTCTCTTCATGCTGGTAGTGATTCCTTTTGTTGTACAGAAGCTTTTTAATTTGGTGTGATCCTATTTTTTGAATCTTGGTGTTATTTCTTGTGCCATTGGAGTTTTGTTTGGAAAAATTTGGCTTATACCTAAGTTTTCAAGAGTTTTATCTATTTTGTCTTCCAGCAGATTAAGTGTTTCTTCTCTAATGTTTATATATTTGATCTAGTTTTATTTTAATTTAGTGCATGGTGATAGATAAGGGTCTATGTTCAACCTTCTGCATGTGGAGAGCAAATTTTCTAGCACCATTTGTTAATGAGGGTATTCTTCCTTTAGCGAAAAAATTTGGCCCCTTTGTCAATAATAACATAGTTGAGTGTGCCTAAAATTGTTTCTGTATTTTCTATTCTGTTCTATTGATCAGTGAGGTCCCCCCCCCAATATCATGCTGTTTTTGTCACTGTGGTTTTGTAGTATAACTTGAAGTCTGGGATTGTGATGCCCCCTGCCTTGCTCTTGTTACAAAGAATTGCTTTTGGTATTCTAGGTCTCTTCTGGCTCCATATGAATTTTAGGATGGCTTTCTCCAATTCTATGAGGAATGTTATTGGTGTTTTGATTGAGATTGCATTACATCTACATAACAGTTTTAGATGTATAGCCATTTCGAGTATATTTGTTCTGCCTAACCAAGAACAAGGGATATCTTTTAATTTTCTAATATCCTCTTTAATCTCCTTTTTCAGAGTAATATAGTTTTCATTGTAGTGGCCTTTTGCTTTATTGGTTGGGTTAATTACTTAGTGTTTCATTTTTCTTGATGCTACTGTGAAAGGTATCATTTTCCTAATTTCCCTCTCAGAGAGTTTGTTATTGGTGTACAAGAACATTATTGATTTTTGAGTGCTGATTTTGTATTCTGCTATATTGTCAAATTTGGATATTAGCTCTAGGAGTCTTTTGGTGAAGTTTTTGAGGTTGTCTATGTAGAGAATCACATTATCTACAAATAATGATAATTTAACTTCTTTCTTCCCTATTCAAATCCCTTTATTTCTCTCTTGCCTTATTGCTGTAGCTAATGTTTTGAGAACTGTATTAAACAGAAATGATGATAGCAGACATCTTCATTTTGTTCCTCATTTTAGAGGGAAAGCTTTCAGCTTGTCCCCATTTAGAATGATGGCAGTTGATTTGTCATAGATGGCTTTTATCAGGTTGAGATAAAGACCTTCTCTTCCTATTTTCTTCAGTTTCTTTTTATCATGAATGTGTATTGGATTTTGACAAATGATTTTTCTGCATCTATTGAGATGAGCATGTGATTTCTGTTCTTGTTTCTATTTATGTGATATATTATATTTATTGATTGCATATGTTGAACCATTCCTGCATCCCTGGAGTTAATCATACTTGGTCATATTGTATGATCTTTTAAATTATGTGCTCCATTCTTTTGTCAGATCTTTTTGAGACACCGTGTTTATTTTGCATCTGTGTTAATTAAAGAGATTGGCCTGTAGTTCTCCTTTTTCGTTGGGTCTTTTTCTGGCTTAATCACCAGCAAACTAGCAGTAGGATTAGGGTGGGGTGCTGGTTCTGTGACTTTCATATTCATGGAAATTCTGGCTGAACTGACCTGTGGTTGTTGTGGTGGGGCCTGTGACATTTAGCTTATAACAGTCTGGATGTTTCTTACTGAGCTGACCACAGCTCCCTGACCATGGATATTTTACATGGTTATCCCTTCCCCAGTCCCTGTTGAAATTTAACACTGAGAGCCCTGAGGTGAAGTCAACCCATGGATGCTCTGAGTCCCCGGGTTCAGTTGGCCCTTCCCTATAATGGCATCTGACCAAGCACTCTCTCCAACAGATATGGCAGACCACATGGACTGTAGTCACTCACCTGCTGTTATAGCACACAACATCCATTGTTTTTTTCCCCTGGTGCATTTCTCCCCAAAGGACTCTAAAGGTGCCTGCTTTCTCTGTCTCATAAATTCAATCTTGCTTTCTCATGAGCAACGAGGCAGGAGCCGGGGAGAAAGCGCAGATTGCCCCTTCCTTTTGTCTCAGTTGGAATCTATCTCATCAATTTCTCTGTAGGCTCAAATTTTCCCATCAAATCCTTACTGGGTCACAGAGATCCACCTTCTTCCTTTTCTTTCCCAAGTTATTTTCCAGGGTTTGGATTATGAATCTTGGAGAGGCTTCCTTGTTGTTACTTACCACTCTGCCATCTTCCTGAAATCATAATTAATTCTTTTTGGAGTTTAGTCTAGGGGAGAAATTTTGCTCCTATATTGCAGACATGTTTCCTTTGATTAAACAATAAATATATGAATTTTGATATTGCTTTCTGTTTTGTTTCTTGAGAATATTACTTAAGCATAGTGCTCACCTATAGTAATTATATTTGCTTAGGGAGCTCTTTGAAACATTTGCTATCTTCTCCTTCATATTTAATACATGTATTGTTTTAGTCTTCAAATCTATATCAATATGTTTTATTGTTTGCTCAAAATATTTTAAAATAATCAATAAAACAATAGACATGTTAATAAAAATAATAAAATATTTGAAATAAAGTAAAATGGAAATTTGGACTAATTAGCTATTTGAATTGAATGACTGTTTCTAAAGATAGATAAAAAAAAGATAGACAACTCCATTTCCAAAATTTTGATTCAAAATAGTCCTGAAATTGATTTTTTTTAAATTAAATAATTGACTTTACCATGTCCAGTTGGCAAACTCTAGTTGTTACACAGTTCTTAATTTAAAGTAACAATGAATTCTGGGTCATTCACCATTTAGTGAAAGGAGGAAGTAGAATTGTATGATTAAAATATAAAACTATAAAAATTGGCTCCTATCATTGGCTTACTTATTAAGTTTTATATAATCAAAGTACAGTGGTACTTTGGTTCATGAATGCTTCTGTTCATGAACAATTCAATTCACAAATAGAAGCATTCAGAAAAATTTTGCTTTCATTCATGGACTTCACATCAGGTGATGAACATGGCCACAGCACGAACATGAACATAGCCATCTTCCCCAGAATCATGTAACAAATTAAGATCATGGACTGAGGTACCACTATACTTTGAAGAGTGTTGTTACATTATTTTTGTAGATCATATTATAGACATTTCTTATTTCTGTGACTAGGTCATTAAACAAATTGTTTGCTAAATGAGGAATTGTGTATAGTATGTACATTACAATATTCAAAATAAAGAAATGGTCAAAGGAAACTCAATCTTAGTGACTTTGCTTTTATTTGAATAACTCTTACATGGAGTACTGCAATGTATAATAGAACATAAAACCATAGTACTGTATTGTACAGTACAATCAGCAAAAATTACAATATTATATAACCAAGATGAACTGTACAAAAAAGACATTGAGTTTCTATAACAGAATTGTATAAAAAGAAAAATAGATGGCTCACAAGTCCAAGTGCCAGGTTATAAGTCCCAACAGGGCACCTTGTTTGTAAGTCTGAACCATCGTTAAACAAGTGGGTTGTTAAACAAGAAATATCTATCCAACCTCCTCATTTTGTAGTAGAGAACTAATACTTAAGAAAATTAATTGTCTTACCAAAGTCCACATAATTATTGATGAAACGAAGATTATAACTCAGAAAAGCAGAGAGTTAGAAGGAACTCATAAATATCATTTTGTCTATTCCCATAGAATATGTAGGTCAATTGTATTTTTCTAATTATGATTTAACTTTCAGCATTCAACATATTTTCTTGAATGTTTCAAAATTAATTCACAGGGAACAAATAAAATGTAGGATATTTCTATTACCAGCTTGGTTTATTTTCAGTGTGCCCTAATTTATTGAATGGCACAACTCTCCATTCAATTCCACAAATCAGGAAGCTTGAGGCCATGCTTGAAAGGTTTACTCTGTATGTACAATCCATAATGTATATAATTCAACCTTTGAAATTCTTCCACTGTTTTCAGTCTCTACTGTCAGCACTGTAGTCCAAGCCCCCATTTTCTCTTTTTTAAACTACTGAAACATCCTGCTAATTGATGATGGTATACATCTTGTATTCCGATAATGCAGTTAGAATGAATTTTTTTCAAAATATAGTCAACTAATGTCATTGACTCTGTTTCTGTCTCTGTCTCTTTCTCTCATACACACAACAACAATAAATAACTGCCTGTATTATTAAACCAAAGGCAAAAATTTTAACATTCTGGGCAAGAGCCTATACTATCTAATCCTTAACTAAATTTCTACTTTGCATTTGTTGTTCTCTACAGCCCATTGAGTCATAGTCATTCATATTTACCATGTTTTTAATTTCCCATGTTGTTTGGACTTGTTTTTCCCTCTGGATCTTCCTTCTGGTGTATTTGGCTTCTTTTCCTTCAGAGATAGAATGTCTTTGTGATTTAATTATAGAACATAAAGCTCTTCTACATAGAGCTCATTGAAATATTACATTTATTTTATGACAATATTTTTTGTTTACATATTTTTGTCTCCCAATCTAGAGTTTAAGCTACATGTTAGAAATCTTTTGTCATTTTTCTCAGCATTTTATTCTTGCTATAGCATTACACTTGACACATAGTAGCAATTCAACATATATTGAGTTGTTGAATAAGAAGATGGCTTCGTACATGAATTAATATGCTATAAATATGATGTGTTAAAAAAGCTAGAATTTATTGAATTTACTATGTACTTAATAACTTTGAATGACTAGGTTATTTTTCACTATGTGAACCCCTAGAGATAGGTATTGCTATTATTCTAATTTTAAATGATGAAACTAAGGTTCAGGATGGTTAAAAATACTGAAATCATCCAAAGTTGCACAACAATGAGAAACAGAACTAGGACTAAAATCCAGATGATCTGATAAACTCAAATTAAATAATTTGAGAGAAGTTTAATAAAGGGTATACAGCAAAACCTTTGTTTGCAAGCATAATTCATTACAGAAACAGGCTTGTAATCCAAAGCACTTGTACTTAAAACAAATTTCCCCATAAGAAATAATGGAAACTCAGATGATTGATTCTACAACACCAAAATATTTGCATAAAAATGATTATAATACTGTAATATAATACAAAATAATTTAAAAATACAAAAAATAAAGAAAAATGAACAAATTGACCTGCAATTACCTTTGAAAACCTTCATGGCTAGTGTGAGGCCAACAAGAGAGAGGAGGGTTATTGTGCAGCACAAATTTCACCTGCATTAACAGAGTAATTGCTATCTGTTGGGTCAATGGAGTCTTTTTCTCTTTGTGCAAATTTAACAAGAAACCAATCCAATGATATTTACTTTTGCCTCCTTTTTCATAGAAATATGACATTACATTGTCATTAAACAGGCTCATTGCTTCCACTGCCTTATTTGGGTGGTGCTTTACTACAAAATTTTGCACTATTTCCAACATTGTACATATCTCTTTAATCTCATTTGAAATGAAGGAACCCTCCACCCTTTTCACCTCCTCTTCTGCAGACAAGATCTCCTCCATAACCTCTTGCAGTTGGGAAATGATCACCCACAATTCCACAGTGAAAGAGAGAGATAGACACAAAGAGACAGAGAGGAAAAAAGAGGGAAAGAAACAGAGAGAGAGAGAGAGAGAGAGAGAGACCATTGGTGTGTTCATGTGATGTTTAGCATCATGTACTACTCATATTGCAAGACATTGCTCTTTTATCGTTAAAATTTATTAGAAATATTTGCCCATCTTGTGGAACACTTGCAGAACAAGTTATTCACAATATAAGGTTTTATTGTGTTTAGTAAACACAGTAGCAAACCACAAGTGATGATAATATTCTGGTGTTAGTAATGTGAGGGTGAAGCTGAGAGGGTACGTTATTCCTTAGTTTTAGAAGAGCAAGGAGAAGGACAAATTAGTGAAAGTTAGAGAGACCAAATACAGTATGAGGAGATCACCCTGATAGGAGCTATGACCTTTAATAGGGGACACAGCTAGCCCACAAAGTCTGCAGGGAGAAAGCCAAGAGAATAAATATGTTACCCTCACTCCCCACTTCTGCTGATTCTCTGCCAGAGCTCCCTATTAATAAAAACCAAAAAAGCCAGAGGACAAAAGGTTTCTTATTATGTGATCCACATAGGTCAGTCCTTTGAATGTATATATGTAAAGCATGGATGTGTAGGATAAATGGGATCTACCTAGTACAGATTTATTAGAGGGATCTGGGAAACCGTGAGAACTCTAGACAGACCACTCTTAACACAAACATAGGAGCAAAAAGTTGCTTTTAATGCTAGTGGCTCAGCAAGTGATTCCTGTCAGTCTCCAGGAGCACTGAATAAAAGTTTGTTCTTCTTTATATACCTCTTTTTACATTTATGAGGCTTACTTTCATTGAAGTTTCCCTGGGAATATAGCAAGTAGGATTTATACAAAGCAGAGCAGTGGGTGTGTGTGGGGGGGGGGCAAAAAGTTCTGGCAGGACTTTCTGAATCTGTTATGCTCCTTTGGTGACAGATCACAAAAGTTGTCATGGCTACTCAGGTACATTCCACAAAGGGCATAGTTACCTAGTTAACCCAGAGTTGCCTAGTAATACAGTTAATCCACAGTTCCCTAATAGCACAGTTAATCCATAGTTGCCCAATTCCATATAGAGGCGTGGTCTCCTCTCTCACTGAGACACATAGGTCTCTCCTTGAGAAAGGCCAGCTTCTCAGAGTTGCTTGTGGTCAAGCTCACTACATCAATAAAGACATGGAAATAAATAGAGGCTATGTCTTGGGATTTAACTTAATCATGTCTCAAGTACTCCCCTAAAGTTCTAAACTTTCTTTTTATCTATGTCAGATATATTTACATTCCTGGAAGATGGAGGAAACCTTGCCTACTCTTAAGAAGGGTACTATTGAAATTCAAATCTCTGGTCTACTATCATTAAAATGGTGATTCTGGCTCCAATTTGTTTTCTGACTCAAGTTGCATTGAGTACAGATAGGTAACACTCTGGCTCATATAATATATGATATTTGATGGAATATCTCTAATCATACATAACTTAATTTTATGCAATACCTGAGCACAAAGGAGGTTTCAACCTCCAGTTTTTGTCACACACTGAAAATGTCTCTTTACCCAGTGAATGTAGTAAAACTTTTTGGCATATATCAAATTGGGTAATGCTCTGCTGGATCACTCTATTATGGGAATCAATTTCAACACTTGGGAAATAAGTGTCATCAAATATTAACTCAATTTCTATAACTTAAATCTCTAAAATCTAAATGAATATTTACTATATGTGTCAAACATACAGGGGTCTGAAATATTACACCTTGATTATTTCTCGATTTCTTCTGCTACTTTGAATATTGCTAAAATTAATGTCAATAAGCATGCAATCAAGTAAGGACATTAATAATGACAATCAGGCATAGTATTTTTGGAAATGTTTGCTGAGAAATAATGAAGATATAAGACAAAACATGTAAAATTGTTATACTAGAGACTCAAAGGAAATTGAAAATGACTTTAGCAATTATTTCAAGAGAGTGATATTGGAAGAAAATTTCAAAAACGGCAAAAGTTCTCAAACTTTCAACCTTATTAATTAATTACATCTAATTTTACTTTGGTGAATATCTGACTCTCTATTGACATTTAAAACATTCTGAAGAATCAATATTGTAGAACCAAAAGATATATTTATCTCATGAATTATCAATTTAAAAGATTCATATTGTTCATTTTCTCTGCCTTTAAATAATCTTAAAGTACGTTTTCTACCAGAAAAATTGAATAGTATAGTGGTTAAGATAATTATTTTATGAATTAGACACTTTCAATGTGCTGTCATTTACTATCTGTGTGCCTTTGGCATTTTGCCCAATTCTTTTCAGTCTCCTTATTTATACAATAAGGATGATAGTATCTGTTAGAAGAGATGACACTTAGCACAGAGTCTGGCACATAGCAATTGGTCAGTAAATAGAAAGTAGCTATTATGTTTCAATACTCATGTAATTCAGAACCTGGTATCACTTTATGAGTAGAAATAATAATTGCATTCCAACATATTTATTATCTTTCTATACTACTGTTACATTGCCAGGACTCTAAATAAACCAATCATTTTCAAGTTTTTTATTCCAACATGATATTTAAATAAAATATGGCAATATATTAGGTTGTTTTTGGAAATTTGTTCTCTCTCAAATGAGATACCTTGGGATAAAAAGAATCCAAAAACTTTGGCAGTGGAGGGAAGGCTAAGTCAAACTTCCTACTTCTTTTATTTCCCTTGAATTGCAATTTATTTTCATTCACCAGATGAAGAATGATTGATTCTGAGGTTAGAGGATAATTAAGATTCAAGGTGGGTTGGAATCTCCTGGTCCTTTTTGTCAAGTTTACTTTTGACTCTAGGAGATATCAGAAATCAACGTACCTTTTTTTAGTCATTAAGTTTATTGGTACATTTTAGATATACAATATGATGACATTCATCATTGTGAATTTGTACCTTTGCATGATATATCTTAATTCTTATATTTTTCCCCATTCGCCTTCCCTCCCTTCAACCCTTCCACCCCTCCCTATATACAAAGACTTTGTTTCTGTTTTTTTCTTTTCTCATATTTTTGCCTTTTCTTTCTTTCATTTCCCCTACCCCTTCCACGTCCTCTTCCCCTTCCCCTTTTTGAAGCTGGATCATCAACTATTTCTTTAAAGCAGATGATTGTAATTTTCAAATTTCTGATCTTCCCATCATTTCTAGATTCCTTCAAGGTAATTAGATATAAACTCAATCTTAGTCCCACAGCATTTATTGAGCATCAATTTATGTGAGAGATACTTTCTGAGAGGCAGGAATGTATATAGATGTAAGTTAAACACACTTCTAGCTTTCAATGAACATGTGGGCACATGAAAGGCAAAAACAAGCTGATAATTTCAACATACTGCGGGATGTATACAGAAAATTTTATGAACTGGGTGTTACAGGACTGTGCTATAGTTTGGATATTGAATTTCCCCAAAGGGCCATGTGTTAATGGCTTGGTATCTATTGTCATATTTTTGGGAGTCAGTGGAAACTTTGATAGGTGGAGCTTTCTGAGCAGTCCTTAGGTCATTGGTGGAACACCCTTGATAGAGATTGTGGGACCTCAACCCCTTCTCTGTCTTTTCCCTCTTGGCCATGAAGTAATCAGATTTTGCTTTGCTACACTCTCCTGCCATGATGTGCTGCCACTTTACAGTCTGAAGGCAACAGCACCAATTGATCTTGGAATGGAACCTTTAAATCGGTGAGTTAAATAAACATTTAATTTTACAATTTATTATTTTAGGTATTTTAGTATATTAATGTGAAGCTGTGTATAGACTAACACAAAGCTCAAAGGTAGGATGCGTATCCCAGCCTTCAGGGATCAGCAGAAGCTACCTGAAAGAGTGAATCTCAGAAGACCCTAAAGAAGCAGACAAGATCTTGCCAGGCTAATAAGAGGTTGAATAGTCGAGGGTAAGGATCCAGCATATGAAAATACAAATAGAGAGAGAGAGCGGGGCAGGGGGGAGGCTGGAGTATGAAGAAGAAACCATTTTGGACTAGCTGAACAGAAAAGGAAAATTGCCTAGAAAGGAGAGGATAAAAAGAGAAGGAAATAAAGGAGTAGGAGAAAAGAAACAATGTAGCCAGAACCCAAATTTGCCTTGATTTTCATCCTTTGCACAGTCTGATAGGATTCCCCCATGGTTTTGACATGTAGATATTTCCTGTGTATTACCAAGTGACCACACTCTTCCTTATAGTCAAAGAAAATTCATTTTCCTCCCTGTGAACATGATTTTTAAATATACATATACGGTGGAAATTGATTACATCAAGCACATGAACATATCCATTATGTCAGATAGTTATTATTGTTTTTTCACCGGGAACATCTAAGATTATGCCATTTTAGCAATATTCAAGTATGCAATACATTATTATTAGCTATAGTTATAGAGTACAATAGATCTCCAGAAATTACTCACCTGTGTAACTGAAACTTTCTACTCTTTGATTCACATTTTTCATCCCCACCCCACCACTCCAGTTGCTAAAACCACTATTCTTTCTCAGGTTCTATATCTTTGACTTTTAAAAATTCCCCATATAAATGAGATCATGTAGTATTTTTCTTTCTGTGCCTGGTTTTCACATAGCATAATGTCCTCCAGGTTTATCCATTTCAAAATGACAGGATTTGCTTCTTTTTAAAAGCTGAAAAGAATTCCACTTTGCAAGCCTAGGAATGTGTGCATATATGGTGTGTGTGTATGTGTGTGTGTGTGTGTGTGTGCACACTTTCGTATCCGTTCATCTATCTAATTATACTTAGGTTGGTTCTATTTCTTGGCTATTTTGAATAATGCTTCAATGAACATAGAAGTGCAAATTCTTTGACATGCTCAATTTATCTATCTATATCTGTCTATTTATCTATCTATTTTTGTGAAGTTTTTGGATTACATGGTATTCCTAGTTTTAAATTCTGAGAAACCTTCATACTGTATTACATAATGGTTTGTCAATTTACATTTATATCAATGGTTTACAAGATTTCCCTTTTCTTTACATTCTAGCCAACATTTGTCTTTTGTCTTTTTTTGAGGGGGTAATATTCATTCTAACAAGTATGAGGTAATATTTTATGGTTTAATTTGAATTTCCCTGATGATTAGTGATTTTGTGTATTTTTTTCTTATACTAGTTTAACATTTACATGTCCTCTTTTGAGAAATATCTATTCAGATCCTTTGGCTCATTTTTAATTGGGCTATTTATTTTCATGTTATT
Organism: Heterocephalus glaber; assembly: GCF_000247695.1. The sequence goes on along the minus strand of NW_004624851.1, from coordinate 1,823,006 downwards.
GAGTTGATTGAGTGTCTTATACACTTTGGGTATTAGTCCCTTCTCAACTATTTGTTTGGCAAGGATTTTTTCCTCATCCTTTATATCACCTTTTCACTTTGTTGATTATTTACTTTTCTGTGATGAAAAGTTTTAGTTTTGATAAAATCTCTTTTTCTCTAGTTTTCCATTTGCTACCTGTGTGTTAGGAGTATGTATTAATCAACTTTCCCTTTCATGGAACAAACTACTTGACATCTACAACTTAAAAGAGAGACATATTTTTGCTCACAATTTCAGAGGTTTCAGTCCATGTGCAACATGCTCCAATATAGAAAACTCTTGGAGAAAGACCATGGTAGAGCAAAACTCTTCACTTCCTGGCTGCTGGGAATCAAAGCACAGGAGAAGAGTCCCATCAAAAGATATACCTTTCAAAGCCACACTGCCAGTGACTCACCTCCAAATAGGACCCACCGCCTGCGAGCACATTCAGCTATGAACACAGTAGATTGATCCACTAATGAATATAATCCCCCATGATCCAGTCACCTCTCCAGGAGTCTCTTAAGAACAGTCAATTTGAAAATGAAGACTAACTGGTACAGTGTCATATCCAAAAATAATTGCCTAGACAAATCTCAAGAACATTTTTCTTTGGGTTTTTTTCTAATTATTTTACAGTTTCAGATCTTATGTTTCATTCTGTAATCCATTTTGCATTTATTTTTGTACATGGTATGAGAAGCTTGTCTTATTTCTTTCTTCTGCATGGGGCTATCCATTTTTCCCAACACTAGTTATTGAAAGGATTGTCTTTCCCATAGTCTGTTCTAATCACATCTGTCAAAGTTCAACCAACTGTAAATTACCATGTTAAGACATCACCTCTCCAGTTATTTTTGTACATTCTACAGATTCCCAATCAAAATATCAGCAAAGTTATTGGTAGATATTGATGAACTGATTTGAAAATATACATGACATTTCAAAGTTACATGGATAATGAATTGTGAAAAAATAAAAATATTCTCTTACTCATTCACATTATCCCATTTCAAGAATTATTATAAAGCTATACTAATCAACTGTGATATGGTAAAAAGATAAATACAGATCAGTAGAACAGAATAAAGATCCCAGAAACAATCTCACACAAATAAACAGATTTTAAAAAATAAATGCCAAAGAAATATGATGGAAAAAGAATAGTCTCTGTAACATCTTGTATTGAAAAAATTTGATGAACATATTGGAAAAAAAATTCTGTACCCAATATCTATTTTGCTAATTATACAAAAGATAACTCAAAATAGATCAACCCAAATTACAAAAATGAAAATGTACAGAACAATAGGAAATCTGTATATCTTGTGTTTGTCAATGAGCTTTTAGATAAAACATAAAAACCAAGATCCATAAAGAAAAAAATTGATATTTTGGACATGTCAAACCTGAAAACATTTAGTTTGAAAAATATGTTGTTAAGTCAGTGACAAGACAATTCACAGACTAGAAAAAATATTTTCAAATTATATATTTGATTAAAAATTGTATCCAGAATATCAAAAGAATTCTTAAAATCCAACAATAAGGGGAAAATAAAATAATGGATAAAATACTGAAATAGAAACTTCAAAAAAGACACATTGACAGCAAATGAACATATGAAAAGATGATCAGCATCCTATGTAATTAAGTGAATGAAATTTAAAAAATAAAACTAATACTGTGAAATGTGTGCAAGGTTGTAAATTAATAGGAATTTCATCTGCCAAATTAGTCTACTGCTCCTAATCTTAGTTTCCTACAAAGTCTCTGAACATGAGCAAAGTCCACACATATTTTCTGCCAGAGCATAATGCATACACCCTGGAGTCCAACTGCCAATGGAGTCCTTCTTCCCAAATGAAACCTCTTGAGCCTGGTCTTTTCCAGCTGCATTGGTGTAAACATTATAATTTTCTGAGTTCTGATCAGAATCTCCCATCAAGCTCTGCTTATGGCATTCTATGCCTGTTTCTCCAACTGGTGTCTCCAAACCTTTCTAAACTCCTCTTAAAAGCCATTTCCAAAAGCTTCTGAACCACATAGGTAATTAAGAGTCACAATAATTTCACTTCACTGGTACCAAAATCTGCCTAAATTACCTTCTCATCAGTGAGACACAATACTTGATACCTGTAAATTAAAGGAGAAAAGGTTTATTTAGCTCATTGTTTTAGAGGTTTCAGTCCAGAATAGGCTGGTTCCAAGGTATGACAGAGTGGAATGGCAGAGGAGCCTTGCTCATGGCATTGCATGTAGGAAGCAGAGAACGATTAAGGAGGGAAGGAAGGAGACAGACTCTTCTGGGCCATGCCCTAGTGACCCATCTCCTCCAACCAGGCTTCATCTCCCAAATGTCATTTAGCTATAAACTCATTTATGGAATGATCCATTGACAAGCATCATGCCCTCACGATCCAATCATCTCTCCAAAGCCCCATCTATGATCACGCTAGGCTTTAGAGAGACAGCCAGATATAAACCATAACAGAAGTTATAGTAGTATACATCCCCACCAACAATGTAGAGGGGTTCTTTTTCCCTTGCAGTTTAATTTGTCATTAAACTGTGAGTGTCTTTGGCACAAAGACCACCATAGAAATAAAGACAAAAACTCCTTTTCCCTTAACCTTAGATCATAATTTGTGTTTTCTTTTGAACCAATCAGGAATTTGAAAGCAGTTATTATTTTTAAAAAGTGACCCTTCACTTGCATATACTGATACCCCATAGGTCACTAAAAGCAGAAAAAAGATTGACCTTTATTTATAACCTTAAAACTTTGGGTCATATCCTTGCTCGCCTCTGCATCCCCTTAATCATTTAGGGGATGTACATCTAAAAGATGACCATAGTTGAAGTTCATTAGTCCTGAATTTGCATGACCTATCTAATCTCCCTTCAAGATCAAGGACACCAAGATAAGATATTTACAGAGATAGTCAAATGCCAATAAACGCCCAGATGTCTCCAGTCATTGCCCTAAAGGTATGGGCACCTTGGATTCCAGCAGATGCTCCATGAAAGAGAGATTGGCTCAAAATAGAAATATTCATCTCATGGAGAAGAAATTGCCTCCTCAAACGGTAAAGGCTTCTCCTAGGCCATTCTACAAAACCAGAAGTTTAATAATGACCAAACAAACCCTAGCTCACAACAGAAAATCCATAAAAACTTGTCTCATTCTTTGTTAATAGGCTGCTGTGATCAGCTTCATCAGAACTCTGCTCCATTTCCTCAATCTGAAGTTCTTTTCTTATTGTCTATTATTTTGTAACTCTGCCTATTAAATTTGCTTATACCTTTCACTGATGCATCCTGAAATTCTTTTTATGTGATAATGATTCAAGAGTCTACTCCACTGAGCAACTTGATGTCCCCATTTCCTCTTTGAGGGACCTCCTTAGACCTCATCTGGTGGCAACTTGAAAACTAGTATTAAGGGGGTAGATTATTATTTTTCCTCCATATTAATTCTTATTAAGTTGTATGACATGTGATAAAAATACATACTGAATGTTCAAAAAATTTTTTAAATTAATTTTATAATTACATCTAAGGTATACAATAAAATTACATTCATCATTGGAAATTGTACATTTATATAATTAATCGTGGTTCCTATTTTTTCCCCATTCCCCTGCCCTACCTTCAACCCCTCCACCCCTCCCTATCTACAAAGACTTTGTTCCATTTTTTCTTTTTCTCATATTAATTCCATTCCCTTCTTTCCTTTCCCCTACCTCTCCCACTTCCCCTTAACCTTTGCAACTTTTCTCCCTCTTTCTCATTATCTGTTATACCTTTTAGTCCTTATTTACACTTTCAGTTTCTCACAATAGAGAAACTATTTGGTATTTACACATATGTGTCCTATTTATTTCACCTAAGAGTATTGCCTCAATGTGCATCCATTTAGCTATAAATATCTCTAGTTTCTCATTCTTTATGTCTGAGTAGTACTCCATTTAATAAAAAAATAAAAACCCCACACCTTCTTTATTCAGTTTCCAGTTGATGGGCATTTGGGCTATTTCCAAGTTTTAGCTATTACACACTGCGCTGCTATGAACATGGGTGCACATATATCACTGTGGTATGATTCTTTTAATTCTTTGAGGAAGATCCACAGCAGCGGAATAGCTGGGTCAAATGGGACTTCCAGTCCTAGTTATTTGAGGTATCTCCATACTGAATTCCACAGTGGTTGCACCAGTATACACTCCCACCAGCAGTGGAGTAGGGTTCCTCTTTCCCCACAGCCTGGCCAGCATTTGTTATTGGTTGATTTCATGATAGAAGCCATTCTTTCTGGGGTGAGGTGGAATCTCAGCATTGTTTTCATTTGGATCTCTCCAATGACCAGTGATGCTGAACATTTTTTCATGTATTTATTTGCTATTTCTACTTCTTTGTCTGAGAAATGTCTGTTCATTTCAGATGCCCATTTTTGGATTGGGTCTTTAAATTTGGGAGCTCTGATTTTTTCAAGTTCTTTATAGATTCTAGATAGTAGATATTTGTCTGAGGAACAGCTGGTAAAAATTTTTTTTGGGGGGGTTGTCCTTTCACTCTGTTGGTGAATTCTCTTGCTGTGCACAAGCTTTTTTAAAGAAGAGATCACACATGTTGATTGTGCTAGCTCATGGGCAACTTAGGTTTTGTTCATAAAATCTTTTCCTACACCAATATCATCAAGAGTTCTACCTGTTCCAGCTGGTTCAGTGTTTCTGTTTTAATATTTAGATCTTTATTCCATTTCGATTTTAGTTTACTGAATAGTGAGAGATATAGGTCTAGTTTTAATCTTTGGCAACTTGAAACCCAATTTAACCAGCACCATTTATTAAAGAGGCTATCTTGCCTCCAGTGAAGGTGTTTGGATCTTTTGTCGAAGATGAGGTGGCTGAGTGTGTCTGGAGTTGTTTCTGCATCTTCTAATCTTTTCCACTGGTCCTCAGGTCTGTTTTTTTGACTGTGCCATGCTGTTTTTATCACAATAGCTTTGTAGTATAGTTTCAAATTGGGGGTTGTAATACCCCGTGCCATGTTTCTGTTACCTAGAATTGCTTTTGCTACTCTGGGTCTCTTCTTGTTCCAAATGAATTTTTGGATTGTTTTTTCAAGGTCCATGAAGTATGCTGCTGGGATTTCAATTGGGATTGCATTGAATCTATATAGTAGTTTTGGAAGTATGGCCACTTTCACCATGTTGATCCTTCCTACACAGGAGCAAGGGAATGTCTCCATATTCTGATATCGTCTTCAATCTCTCTCTTCAGAATGCTATAGTTTTCAGAGAACAGGTCTTTGATTTCTTTTGTTGGATTGATTCCTAGGTATTTCAGTTTTTTGAATGCTATTTTTAGAGGAATTGTTGCCTTATTTCTCTCTCAGTCAATCTGTTGTTCATGTAGAGGAAAGCTATTGATTTTTGTGTGTTGACCTTGTATCTAGGTACTTTACTGAATTTGGTTATTGAGTCTAGAAGACTTTTGGTGGAGTTCTTGGGGAATTCTATATAGAGTGTCATGTCATCTGCAAATAATTACAATTTGAATTCTTCATTTCCTATCTTTATTCCTTTTATTTCTTTCTCTTGTCTAATTGCTATGGCTAATGTTTCCAAAACTATACTGAACAGGAGTCATGATGGTGGACATCCTTATCTTGTTCCTGATTTTAGTGTGAAGGATTTCAGTTTTTGACCATTTAGTATATTGGCTGTTGGTTTTTCATAGATGGCTTTTATCAGATTGGAGTAAAGACTGTCTATTCAAATTTTTGTTGGTTTTTTTATCATAAATGCATGTCGGATTTTGTCAAATTCTTTTTCTGCGTCTATTGAGATGATCATATGGTTTCTGTACTTGGCTCTATTGATATAATGTATTACATTGATTGATTAGTGTATATTAAATCATCCCTGCATCCCTGGGATAAATCTCACTTGGTCAGGGTGTATGATCTTCTTGATGATGTTCTGCATTCTATTTGCCATTATCTTATTAAGGATTTTTGCATCTATGTTCATTAGTAAGATTGTCCTATAGTTCTCTTTTTCAGTTTGGTCTTTCTCTGCTTTGGGGACCAAGGTGATGCTTGCTTCCAGGAATGAATTCGAGAGTATTGCTTCCCGTTCAATTTCATTGAAGAGTTTAAACAGTAGTGGTAGCAGTTCCTCTCTAAATGTCTTGTAGATTTCAGCAGTGATGCATCAGGACCTGCGCTTTTCTTAGTTGGTAACTTTTTTTTTTTTGGTAGCAGGGATTGAACTCAGGTCCTTGCACTTGCAGAGCAGGCGGTGAAACCACTGAGCTAAATCCCCAGCCCTTTAGTTGGTAACTTTTTAATTACATTTTAATTTCATTGATTGATATTGGGTCATTTAGAATTTTCAGGTGTTCTTAGTTCAACTTTGGTAATTCATCTGTATCTAGGAATCTGTCCATTTCTCTCTGTTTTCCATCTTATTAGTGTATAGGTTCTCGAAGTAGGTATTGATCCTCTGGATTTCTGCTGGGTCAATTGTAATTTCATCCTCTTTATTCCTAACTGCATGTATTTGGGCCCTTTCCTCTTTCTGATCAGTTTGGCTAAGGGTTTGTCAATTTGGCTTATTCTTTCAGAGAACCAACTCTTGGATTCATTGATTTTTTGTATCATTCTCTTTGTCTCCATTGCATTGATTTCTCCTCTGATCTTTATACTTTCCTCCCTTGCATGAGTTTTGGGTTTGTCTTGCTCTTCTTTTTCTAGAAGCTTGAGGTTCAGCATCAGGTCATTTAATTGGGCTCACTCTATTTTCCTAATATGAGTATTCACTGCTATGAATTTCCCTTGTAAGACTGCTTTCATTTTTGTCCCATAGATTCTGATATGTTGTATTGTCACTGTCATTTAATTGAAGGAACTGTCTGATTTCTTCTTTAACTTCCTCTGTTACCCATTGGTTATTCAGAAGTCTGTTGTTCAATTTCCATGTGTTTATGAAATTTTTGTAGTTTCTTTTTCTATTGATCTCCAATTTCATCTCACTATGATTTGATAATATAAAGGGGATAACTTTAGTTCCTTTGCACTTACCTAAATATGTTCTGTGAGCAAGTATGTGGTCTACTTTGGAGAACAACCCTTGTGCAGCTGAAAAGAATGTGTATTCTGATTTTGTGGAGTAGAACACTCTGTAAACATCTGTTAAGTTCATTTGTTCTAGAGTTTGAATTCTAGTATTTTGTTGCTTATTTTTTGTCTAGTTGATCTATTTGTGACAGTGGGGCATTGAGGTCCCCCACTACTATTGTATTAGCACTTATATGATTTGTCATGCCCATCAGAATTTGTTTTATAGAGTTGGGTGCACTAGTGTTT
>NW_004624851.1:1716044-1749964 GCF_000247695.1 Heterocephalus glaber | reverse complement strand
CTTGTTCATCCCTTTGTGATACTGAAATCTACATTATTCATTTGTTACATTTGTTTCTTCAGATGTACTAAATAAAAGGTGCTGCAAGCTAGGGCTTCTTGTCTTTGCCGCCCAGAGCAGCACTGATCAGACCCAAAGCTCAGCTTCTTCTCAGTCTCATTTGTCTACCTTTCCTGTAATTTGCCATGTGCTGGTGTGGCTCACAGGAGACTAGGACTTACTGCAGAGGTTCTGGTAACATCCCCTTCCTCTGTTCCCTACAGAGGATAGCTGGGTTGTATGGAATTTTTAATTTTACTCCTTTAAGAATATTCCATACCATTTTCCATAATGGTTGTACAAGTTTACATTCCCACTAACAATGAAGGTGTGTTCCTTTTTCACCACAGCCATGCCAGGATTTGTTATTTTTTAATTTCTTTTTGATTGCCATTCTTTCTTGGATTAATATGGAATCCTAGCATTCTTTGAATTTGCATCTGTCTAATGGCCAGAGCGGTTAAACCTTCATTTATTTTTGTTTGGCATTTGTACTTCTTTCTTCATGCAGTATCTGCTCATTGTACTTGCCTATTTTTTGACTGGGTCTTTAATTTTAGGTGGTTGAATACTTTATTTATTTGTGATATTAGTCAGGTGTCTGAGGTGTAGCTGACCAAATTATTTTTCCCATTCTATAGGTTGTTTCTTCACTCAACTGATTAATTATTTCACTGTGCAGAAGCTTTTCATTCTGATATAATTTCATTTGTTGATTTGTGTTGTTATTTCTTATGTAATTGAGATTCTGTTTAGAAAATCCTTTCCTACACCTATATCTTCAAGTGTTTAACATATTTTATTTTCCAGTAGACTTAATGTTTCTTTTTTAATGTTTAGATATTTGATACATTTTGATTTTAATGTAGTATATATTGAGAGATGGGGGTCCAGTTTCAATATTCTGCACACAGGTAACCAGTTTTCTCAGCACCGATTGTTGAACAGGTGTCTTTCTTCCAACATATTCTTTTGGCCCCTTAGTTGAAGACCAAATAGCTGAATGTATCAGAAGTTTTGTAATCTAAATTCTGTTCTATTGCTTCATGTATTGTTTTTTGTTCCAGTACCATACTACCTTTATCACTATTGCTCTGTAATATAGCTTGAAGTCAGGTATTGTTATGCCTCTTGCTTTGCTATTATTGCCCCAAATTTCTTTTGCTATTCTGGGTCTCTTATGGTTCCATATGAATTTTAGTATTGTTTGTTCAAAACCTATAAAATATGCTGCTGTTAATATTTTGATTGAGTTTGCATTAATCTGTCAAACAGTTGTGGGAGTATGGCCATTTTCACAATATTTCTTCTGCCTATCCAGCAGCATGGGACATTTTTCCATTTTCTGGTGTCTTCTTCAATCTCCTTTTATTCAGAGCACTGTAGTTTTCTTTGTAGACATATTTCACTTCCTTGGTTACATTAATTCTTAGATATTTTTCTTGAAGCTATTGCAAATGGTACTATTTTTATAATTTTCATCTCATCCCATTCATTGTTAGTATACACAAATGCTAATGAATTTTGTGTGTCAAATTTTAATTCTGCTACATTGCTGACATTCATTAACAATTCTAAGTTTTTTGGTATTCTTTGGTTCTTCTATGTAGAGTAGCATGTCATCTGCAAATAATGATAATTTGAGTTCTTCCTTTCCTATAGGTATTGCTTTATTTCTTGCTCTTGCCTAATTACTCTGGCTAATATGTCAAGTAGTAAGTTGAATAGAAGTGGTCAATCATGGATGTCTTCATCTTCTTCCTGACTTTAGGGGGAATACTTTAAGTTTTTCCCCATTTAGTATATTATGGCTATTGGTTTGTCATAAATGGCCCCTATCAAATTCAGGTATGGCCCTTCTATTCCTGTTTTGTTCAGGGTTTTTATCATGAAGGGGTGTTGAATTTTGTTGAAAGCCTTTTCTATATCTATTGATATGATTATGTGTTTTTTGAACTTGCTTCTGTTAATGTGATGTTTTATTTACTGAATTATGTATGTTGAAGTGTCCTTGCATCATTGGAATGAAAGCTACTTGGTGATGATGTATGATCTTTTTGAAGATGTGTTGTATTCTGTCAATATTTTGTTGAAGATTTTTGCAAGTATGCTCAGTAGCTTGGGGAATCACAGTAAATTTTTTAAAAGGAGCATTGCAAAGAGTGTATAACACTCATGGTTTTTTTAGGAGTATTTCTATCAATGAATTATTTATTTTAATTTTATGCATTTTATTTTATTATATAATGCATAATTAGCAGGAAAATAAAATATTAATATTTTAATATACAGTGTGTGTTTAGAATAAGCCTCAATATTTTCAACATCAACAACTGTTTACTTGCTTACAAAATCTAAAATATAACAGAAATGCACCAGGGATTTAGCTCAGTGGTTCCTCCAGCTGCCTCTCAAGTGCAAGGACCAGAGTTCAATCCCCAGTACCAAAAACAAAACAAAAACAAAAATAACAGAAACACTTTCTCATGTGAACTGCAATGAAAATACAAATAAAATTTTACCACAGAAAAGTTCTTTACTTCAATTATCACACCTAAGATAGTCTTCACACATGAAAACAGCATGTCTGATACACAAGTACTGCTTATACTGACAGCACATATATTTTGGTTTCCAGTCTTTTTCAGCTGGTCAAACTTGTCACCTCTATTGTCTCCCTGTTTTTTCAGGAGGTTACTATTATATTATACAATATTCACTTAGCAGAAAAATAAAATATTAGTAAAATTAAATATCAAATATGTATTGAGTGTTTAGAATAAATATCATTTCCTACATCATTTGTTTGTTTTCTTAAACTCTAAAAATATCAATAGAAATAAATTCCTACATGAACCACAATGAAAATGGAAAAGAACTATATCACAGAAATAATCTTTACTTTAATTATCACACCTAACTAGTCTTCCCACATGAAAACCGAATGTTCCATACACAAGTACTGCTTAGACTGACAACATGTATGTTTTGCTTTTCTGTCTGTTTTTGGCAAGATATACTTTACATCTTGGTTGTCTTCCTGTTTTCTTAGAAGGTTCTTGTGATGTTTCAACTGTCTGTTCACTGATCTGATCCAGGATTCTTTTGTGGAGTTCTTTGCACAAATATATAATGTTTTTCCTCTGTTATAATTGATCATGTATCAATTCCAGTCCCAATCATCTAAGAAAAATTTTCCGTGATATTTTGGACTTCTTATTTTCTTTGTAAACTACGAAACTCTTTATGAGTGACATGTTTAGGATTGAGTAAAACACAACCATTGACCGATGCTTTATGTTTCAGGTGACATCATAGTTGCTGCATAACTCATCAACAACATCAAGTCTGCCTTTCATTTTGTTGTAAAATATGACCATTTTTGGCTTCATTTGTGTTGAGGATTCACTATCAGTTCTTTTTGTGTGTGTGTGTGGGAGGGCTTATTGAGACAGTCTCTCTATTTAGTCCAGGCTTGAACCCACTATGCAGCACAGGATGATCTTGAACTCACAGAATCTTCATGCTTCAGTTTCCTGAGTGCTAGGATCTTTTTATCAAGAGAAAATGTTAATGGCCTATTTTTATTAGGTTGCCAAGTAACTCAGCTTTATTTTTCAGAATACTTATCTCTTGAAGTGATTAAGTACCAATCAGTAGTCCCTAAACACTTTTTCAATAAATGATTTTCTCACATAATTTATGAGAGTATACTGGCAGATGCAAAGCAATTTTTTTTTATAGACAATGTTGCTAAAGTACATAGTGGATCAAAAACAGTATACAAAACATGCCAAAATTCCATTATGGGACCTTCCAGCTATCAGATTTTCTAAACAATAAATTGATGCAAATATTATTAAGAAGGTGCATGAATTCAAATTTTATCATGAAAAAATACTGATATGTTCAAAGACATAATACATCATCTCATAAGAATTTATTTTTAGGTAATACTTTGACTTCTTATGAGTAACACTTTAAAATTAATTTTATTGGTACACTTTAGATATCCATAATGATCACATTCATCATAGGAAATTTGTACCTGTACAGAGTATATCTTGACTGTTTTGTCCTCAATCCCTTCCATTCTCTGCAACTTCTCTTCTCCCTCTTATTTACAACAGGGTTTTTTTTTCCATTTTTCCCCTTCCATTCCTTTTTTTCTTTTCCCTTCATTCTTTCCCCCTCTCCTGGGATTATAGGTATACACCACCATGCCTGGCTTCATTATCAATCTTATCATCAAGGTGTATCATTGATAGTAGGAATACTACTTTTTCTTTCACGTATATGAGGCCAATGTTATATCTTTTTGAAATCCAAAGATTGTAATATACATTTCTCTATTGTGAACTTGCAACATATTTTTCAGGAATCTCCACTTTCTTCCTACTAATAGCTCCTCTGCTGGTCAACTGATATTCTTTTAGCAAATCTAACGTGAATTGGTAACTAGTGAACCAATTGTTGAATGTGACATTTTGGTTACTTTTTGAAATATGTGCAATTATTCTATCCACAATGTCAGATGCTTTATTCATGAATAAAGACCTGGTGGCCGAGTTCCAGGACAAATTTCTAAATTCAAAGTATAAAAAGTCTTCTCATCTACTGGGGAATATATTTCATACTATACTTGGAAGATGTATTTGGTATATGTTGCCAAAAAGTATAATGACCATGAAATGATGCAAGTTGTTCTTCAAAATTTTCATGTATTTGGATGGTGTATAAGTTTCTTGACAGTGCAAGACAAAGCTTTAAAAAAAGATGAGTGAATAGTAGCCATATTATTGGCCTTTTATTCTTGCAGAATCTTTTTGTCATCAAAACATAGGCAATTATTAAGGAAACCAAATCTCTTGAATGTCATTATCATTCTAAAAATCTTGTCACATCTGTCATTTATAAATCCTTTAGATTCTGATGATTATCATGATAAGGTCCTGTTTTGAAGACTTTTAGTTCAGATAGTAAGATGTCATGATAAATATATTTTTGAGTTTTACTATTGGTGCTTATAGAACATTTTACTTGTATTTCATTAATACTGTATTTCACAACATCTTGTAGCATATTGTCCATTGCAATTTCCAAACTTGAATCACAGTGTGGGCATTCTATTGAATAGGTTTCACCCCTAGCAAGAACCTAATAACATTTTCTGACCTAGTTCTAACATTGGTTGGATCATTCCAGCATACATGACCATTTGACTAGTCAAATATTTATTTACACTTCTGTTTTCTTCTTCATCTGAATCAAGGTCTTCATTATGTACTTCTGTCATATCTTGCTCCATCTCACTGTCAAAACTTCTTTGGTTTACAGTACCCAAGTCATCATCAGTAGCCAAGTCACCTGATGAATCACTTTCAACCTCCTCCCACTGTTGTAACAGCAGATTTTCATGTGACATTGTACTGAATTGGGCTAGTTCTACAAGAAAAATCAGAAGAAAGCATTTAATGAAACAAATTATAAATACACATAACGTAGGTAAAACTCACCTGTTGACACTTTGACACACATGCATACACCTTGCTATTTGTCATACCAAATGAGTAAACACAAAGATCACTTTCTGTATTTTCCCAGTGCAGCTACTGAGATGCACTGCAACCTATCATTGCACTAAAATAGAAATTTTTATTAGAAGAGTATTTTTTATTAGAAAAGCATGGAAATTGGCCTATAGTTTATTTTTATCTGGGTCTCTGGCTTTTGAATCAAGGTGATACTGGCTTCCCTAAATGAGTTTGAGAACACCCCCTCCCTTTCAAATTCTTTGAAGATCTTGAGGATTATTGGTGATATAACATCTTTAAAGGTTTGTAGAAATCAGCAGTGAATCCATCAGGTCCAGGGCTTTTTTTAGTTGGTGGATTCTGTATTACTGTGTCAATTTTATTGCTTGCTATCAGGTTTTTAAGCATGTTTACATCTTCTTGGGTTAGTTATGGTAGCTTTTATGTTTCAAGGAATTTGTCCATGTGTTCAAAATTTGCTAGTTTTATTTATTTATTTTTGGTACCAGTGATCAAACTCGGGACCTTGCTCTTGCAAGGCAGGTGGCAGAACCACTGAGCTAAAACTCCGGCCCCCAAAATTTGCTGGTTTGTTGGAATATAAGTTTTCAAAGTAGTTATTATGTTCTGGATTTCTACAGTGTCTCTTGTGATTTCATGTTTTTTATTTCTGATTGCATTGATATGAGTCTTTTCTTGCTTTCTCTTGGTAAGTATGGCTAGGGGCTTATCTAGTTAATCTATTCTTTCAAAGAATCAGCTCTTTGGTTAACTGATTTGTTTTTATATTTTTTTAAGTCTCACATTCATTAGTTTCCACTCTCATCTTTATAATTTCCCTTGTGATTTTCAGTTTGGGGATTGTTGTTGCTTCTCAAGAATCTTCAAATTTCTCATAAGATTGTCTATTTGAGCTTGACCAATTTTCTATTTGAATTTGACCAATTTTCCAATATGAGCTTTGATTGTGATGAATTTTCCTCATAGAACTGCTTTCATATTCCCAGAGATTTTGATGATTTATACTGTCATTGTCATTAACTTCTGGAATCTTTTTACTTCCTTCTTTGATTTTTTCTTTGAATCATTGGTTGTTCAGGATTATGTTGTTAATTTTCCAGGAGCGTTTGCCTTTTGCAAAATTGTTTCTGTCATTGATTTCTATTTTTGTTGTACAGTGGTCTGATAGTATGCATAGGATAATTTCTATTCTTTTATATTTAATTAAGCAGGCTTTGTGGACTAGTACATGATCTGTTTTGGAAAAAGTACCATGTGCTGCTGTACTCATCCAATCCAGAGTACAAGTGTACTCTGTTGTAGAGGAGTAGAAAACTCTGTATATATCCATTAAGTCCATATGTTTAAGGGTGTGGTTCAGCTCTGAAATTTATTTCTTTTTTGTTTAGTTGATCAACTTCTTTGCAAAAGTAAGGTGTTAAAATCCCTTACTATGATTCTGTTAGTGTTTATTTGATCTTTTAATTTTAGCATTTTTATTAAGATAGGTGCTCCAGTATTTGATGTGTATACATTTTTCAATGTTATCTCTTTTTGTTGGATTGTTTTCTTACCTAGTATGTAGTGACCTTCATTGTTTCTTATAATTTTTAACTTGAATTTTACTATGCATGATCTTGAATTGCTACTCCCTGCTTGTTTTCAGGGTCTTGGTACATGAAATGTTGTTTTCTATCATTTAATTTTTAGTTTACAAATCTCCTTTTGGATTAGATGAGTTTCTTGAATGCAATAGCCATGTGGATTCTGTTTTTTTATCCAATCCACCAATCTTTGTCTTTTATTTCATGAGTTGAGGCCATTATCATTGAGAGATATAACTGAGATGTGTTGGTTATTTCTCTCATTGCCTTCTTTATATATTGTTGTATTCTTTGTTTTTCTTTCCTGATGTATTTTGTTGCTGTTTATCCATTGAACTCACTAGGCTCCTTGGTATTTTCACCTGTGTCCAATTCATTTTTTCTGTTAAGAATATTTTAAAGTATTTTCTCTAGAGGTGGCATAGCACTCATATATTTTGTGACCCTGCTTTTTCATGTATATATCTTATCTGTCTTGAAGAACAGCTTTGGTAGGTAAATTAATCTGGTTGGATGTTATTTTCTCTTAGGACTTGAAATACTTCACTGCAAGCTCTTTTGGACTTTAGGGTTTGTGCTGAGAAGTCTGCTATCATTCTAATTGGTTTACTTTTATATGTGATTTTTTTTGGTCTTTTCCTGACTGCCTTTAAAATTCTGTATTTTTGTTGGATATCTGGAAATTTAATAAGAACATGCCTTGGTGAATATCTTCTTTCATCATAATTATTTGGTGTTCTATAAGCATTGCTTACTTGGGAAATTTTCTTCCATAATTTCTATAAGCATGTTATTGAATTCATCTGTCCTATCTTCTAGTTTTCCTTTAATTCTAATTAGCCTTACTTTGGTTTTCTTGGTGTCATCTAGTAGATGCTGGATAGGCTTCTATTGTTCTGTTATTTTGTTTTTGTGTCTTTGATCTCTTTTACATAATTCACTATTTTATCCTCAGTTTCAGACACACTGTCTTCACATTGGTCATTTCTGCAATGTATGAATCCTATACAAATTTTTATTTCAAATATTTCTGTCTGACCACTTTTCGAGGATTCTATATAATTGTTAAATCTCTCATTCAAATTTGAAATGTTCTGGTTAGCTTCTCCAGTTTTTTCCTATTTCCCTGAAATTCACCATAGGTGTATTGAATGAAATTGCCCTGAACTTTTGGTTCATTTCCTCTTTGAACTCATGCATTTTCTTCATTCCTTCTAAAAAGTTTTCATAGATTTCTGCTATCTGGTATTTGTCTTCTTTTCCTTTCTTGACTTTTGTTTATCCCTGGGAGAGTTGGAGGGTTCATAGATCTCCTATTTCCTCACTTCCCCATCCTCCTGTGTGTATTTGTGTTTAATATATATATTATATATTATATATATTATAAATATTATATATTATATATATATATATATACCCTCTTTTTTCTGTCCTTTTTTTTGATAGGTTACTTCATTTTGTAAACTAGAGAAGTAAGGAGAGTTTGTGGCTTATATAGAGGTTTTAGTAGGATGTTGCCTCTCCATGAATAATTTTCAGTTTTGTATGTCCAGTACTAGTATTTACTCCTTCCATTATTTACTTTAAATGACATTTGCTCTGCCAATATATGTTGCTGAAAGAATTACTTCTATTGTAGAACAGCATCCATAGATTCAATCTTAAAACACTTCTATATGACAGTATATACAATTACTCTTCCACTCTGTCTATTCTCTCCACATATTATGAAATTTTATTATTTTTGGGTGCTGTGGAATGAGGTAGGTGAGGTGGAGTGGGAGAATGGTGGTTAGTTGGATGAGTAGTGCTAGACACTAAGAGTGAGATTTGAAGTGGGTAATAGTGGTAGAGGAGAAGAAACGATTGGTGTGTCTGATTTTATCGGAGTACTTTTAGTTGAGTTAAAAAGGTTTAGCATTAAGAGTTTTCAGATTATATTTTGTTGGGGCAAGGATGAGATATGGGAGAAAGGGGGGTTAATTTGTGATTGAGGAAAGCTATATGGTTATCAGAAGTTGCTGATAAGCAGGAAAATAAGCTAGGTAAGATATGGAAGAGCCAAAGGCTTAGGATGAGTTGGACCAAAAATAATACTAGTGAAGATAGTTGTGACTTGATGAAACTAGTATAGTGAATTTAAGAACTTGTGAGGAGGAGTTTACATGTTTGGAAAAGGAATAAAGAAATATGTTAATTATATTGTCTCATGGGTCTCATGTGAAGAAACTAGATAGAGAGCTGAGATGAGGGAGAGAACTTAGACACCTATTAAATAGAGCCAATGAAAGAACAAATACACAAAGCAACAACAATAAATACAGGAAACCATAAAAGAACATAATATAACAACGCATTAATGAAAGAAATCAAGAAACGTACACAAACTTAAACCAGTAATATGGTTGATGGGAACACGATGAAATATTCCAATGAGACATTGCATATGTGATTCTCAAGTAGCTTCTTTGCCAGAATATATGTACTCAAATCCCAATAACTCCTCTGATCCCTTTATCATAATACTGAAGTTAACTCAAATTCAGGCCTTCTTTCTGCCAGGTTGCAGTCATTCTTACACAAGCTGATCCAGTGCAAGTTCTTGGATTAGGAACTCTTGCTGTCATTTATCCTCCTTGTGATGGTGGATTCAACAGACAGGTTCACTGGCACTAAATTGTCCACTGATTCATTATTATTCCTATGCACTATAATCAGCTACAGCAGTAACAGGCTAATCCAGTACTATATATGGGTATCTATCAGAGCTACTTGAGAAATAACATACCATGAGAGCCTATTTTGGGTTTACCATTAGTCTACAGAGGAAATCCACACATCTATAGTGTAAGCATCATAACAACCCAAGTCTTGACCCATAGTTAATCTGCACTAAAATGATGACTGTGTCTCCTCTACTAGTGAAAAACAGCATTCAACAGCAATTTTATTCAATCAGTTATCCAAATCCCAGTGTGTTAGGAACTGGGTTATGCCATAAAGGGGAAGAGAAAAGGAAAAAATAGTTTTTTCTAAGTCCTCAGCTCTGTGGTATGGGAAGGAGAAAATAGGAGGGGGCATAACATACTATTGATGGTAAGGGTATGTTGTAATATATTTAGAAGAGAATAACAGGGAAAACTGGGTACAAAATTGGTAATGAGAAATGGCAATGAGAAAAGGTTCTATGACTGATATAAAATATTAGAGAAAAGGTTAAAGGGGAACAAATGAAATGGTGGAGAGAAAAGAAAGATTGAGAATGACTAAAACACAAGAGAAAAAATTCAGACAAAGAGATATGGATAAAAGTAAGATGAATATAAAGGGACAAAGGAGAATTCCCTTACCTTCTATAAGCTATATTGGGAGATAAAATGCAAAATGAAGAGAAACACACATATACAGACATGATCATAAAATTAAAAAGGTAAAATAATGAGATAAAAGTGTTGGAGGGGGAAAGGTAAAGAAGAGGGAAAACAGTAAAAAGTAAAAAAAATTAAAAATGTAAAATAAAAATAATACAATCAAATAAAGAATAGTAAAAAAAAATTTTCTGTTGTTTTGAACATGTGGCTCTTCTCCTCAACTTAGGGTTGAGGAACAGAGCTCAGGCCAGGACGCATCTTTGTTCATACTGTAATTCTAAGGTGGCAGTCTGTACCCAGAACCATGCTGAATGTAGAAGTCTCCTTACAATGAGAACGTGGTGCAAATGTAAGCTTCCAAGCCTGTATAGCTCAGACTGAAACTGGCCCCTGGCCATAAGAGCTGGGTATGTTTCCACAAGTCCCTGCCTCTCAGTGGGACTCCCCAGTCCTCTCTCCACCTGCTGACAGTCTCCCATGACTGTCTTTCCCTCATCCAGTCTGGGAACTTCCCAGTTTGAAGTAGTCAAGCACTTTTTCTGGTACCCAGGTTCAAACAACTAGGCCTCCCCTACAATGATGTCACTGCCAGCTCCTGCTCTGTATGATGGTGGCCTTGGGAGCTTGTACTGAGATCACTCACCAACTGTTCACTGAGGAAGGCACCTCTGGAAGCAGTGTCTCACATTCTCCCTGCTGACTCAAACCACAGAAGACTCTCCCAGTCCCAGTGAAGTTGTCTGGTTCTCTGTGAGGAATAAAAGTCGTTAGTTTCATTTTGCCTCCCAGATGATGGCTGGTGATCTGCTGTAGTTGGTGCTTCATGGTCTCTCTGCTGGCATGTGATCTATTTCTTCTGTGTCATTTAATCCTACTTTGTTCTCCTTTGTCAGTTCCCTCATTGTTCCTATGTACCCTCCACTAACTTTGATTCCTCTCCAGTCTATTGTTTTCTGGACTCTAGACACATTGTTCTGGAAAAGCTGAGTTGCTGGAACTCACTGTTCTGCCTTCACAGGGGGTATTCTTTTCTTATATTTCTATTGTTTTGGTTTGTTCTGATGTTTGCGGATGCTTCTCATGTAAAGATTTTGTTGCTAGTATAGAATTCTCTTTAGTTACTTTTCAGTGATGTATTCAGGCATGGTTAAGTAAAATCCTTTGCCTCAGTCCCAACATCTGACCACTTTGGTTAATTTGAGTGGCACAAACTCAGTGCAATTAACCCAACAACAAATTTGGGGGGGATGTACTCTAGTATTGTTAATTTCACATAGGTAATCTAAGTGTTGGCTTACAAAGAATTAGCAACAATTATGGAACTTTGTTAATATCAAGTAAATCAGCTACAATAGTATTGTCAAAAACAAATTAGATATTAATATAACATAAGAACAAATTTTGTACCACCCTTAATCCTAGAGAACAAATCCACAATTATGGTGTAAATATTAAAACATTCCAGGAATTTACTGACAGCTAACTTGTACTAAAGAAGACAGCTGCATCTCCACTAATGGAAGAAACTAATTCAACAGTAATTTTACAGAGTTAACTGTCACAAGACTAACAAAGCATTATGGCTATACTTGTAAAGACATAGAGTATGTGAATGGGAGAATGAAAGAGGCACGATTTGAAACATTTTAATCTATGAAGTGAGAATGAGGAGAGAAGTGGTGCATAAGATCTTATTGGGGATTGGAAAGATGTTTATAGAATTAGGTAAAGGTAAGTAAAAAACTGATGAGAAAGATAAGATCAAAGAACATGAAGAAGGAGTTATATAGAGTAAAAATAAGAGAGAAAAATAAAAGGGGAAAATAAAAGAGAAAAGATCAAAAAGAATAAAGAATAATAGAAGCAAGAAAAAAGATAAGCAAAGGAAAATTCCTCATGCCCTAATAAATTGGTGAAGAAGAAAGGAAAGAAGAGAAAAATAAAACAGAACCCAAAGAAAACAATTAAATCAATGCACACACTCACAAAAACAAAAAATACACAAACAGAAAAAGAAAAAAAAACATAAAGAGAAATTTCTCTGTGATTTTGAATATGTGGTTTTCTTCTGGAATCTACAATTTGGATGCAATGCCCAAGTCAAGAAATGTCCCTGTTCACATGGGTAGATAAAGAAGACATTCAGAATTCAGATTCAATCCATGTTAGATGCAGGTACCAGCAGGAAGTAGGATTAGGATGAGGGTACCAATTCTGTCACTTTCAAATCCAAAACAATTCAGGCTAAGCCTGGCCTCTGGCCATGGGGGTGGGGCTTGTGTTCTTTAGTTTAAACCCCTCAGAGTGTCTCTTGCTGGCTTAAAGGTGGTTCCCTGATCACAGCTATCTCTTGTGGCTGTCTCTCATTCAGGCACGGTGGGAACATAACAGTAGAAGCCCTAAACTGAAGCTGTCCTATGGATCTTCTGAGTACCTAGTGGAAATAATTAACCATTCCATGGAATGGCATCCCAGGAATATCTTGGGCACTTGAACTGGAGTTACTTGCCAGCTGTTTGAGATCGCAGCACCACCGGTCTGTTCCACTGCTGTGTTTCTCACTGAAGTCCTCTGGAATCTCTTGCCCTTACTTTGTCTCTGTAAATTTGGTCTCCCTTTCACACCAGCCACAAGCTGGGAGCTGGGGTAAATGCAGAATGTTTCTTCCCTTATATTCTATTCTCTCTCTTTGATTTCTCTGCAAGTTTATTATTAATTTTTAAATTTCAGATAAGGTTTCAAGACAGGTCTTGAACTTTTGATACTACTTCCTCAACCTTCCTTAGTTCTGAGATTTATAGTTGTGTGCCACCATTCCTAGCTATAGTAAAATATTTAAATCTGCACTTTTGTCTTCAGTATAAAACACTTGTTTCATTCTGTGTTTAATCATTACTTCTCCTTTTCCATTTATTCTTTTATTTCCTTTAGGGAATTTTGTTATTCATATACTTGGTATCCTGTATCTGTTCACTGCACTTCATATCATTTTCCTATAAGGAGAGAGAGAGAGAGAGAGAGAGAGAGAGATTTAGTTTATTTTTCTTGATGTTTTCATGCTTTAATGACTCAAGGGAAATCACTTGAGTACTAGGCTTGCTTTCTGTGTATGATAAAGTTGAACTTTAGGGTCTTTGAGTTCCCAAGATGCTTTATTTTGTTGATGCTATGAATCTTCTCCAGCAAGTATTGACTGTAGAATTTCTTTGCCTTACTTTTATTATTCCTGTAGAGGGATTTTCATTATGTTGACCCATATAAACCTCTAGGTGAACCTCCCTGGTGAGCCAAATGGATTTTGGTCTCTGTAATTAGTAGAGGGATGCCATGTGAACCTGGGAATGTCTAAAATCATTATGTTTTCTCCTCCAGTTTTTCAGCATAGAGATAATGGTGTGTCATGTGTAATCAGAGATAGATCAAAATATCACAATAGGAACAACTTCTCTGCCTTCAGTTGCTTGCTTGTGCAGGGCAAGTGAAGAGACCTCAGTGACTTCTATGGCTAATAAAAGAACATAAATCCATCAGCTGGCCCGAAAAAATTAAGGGAAAAAAGAAAAATATTACAGTACAGGAGAGTACTCAGGGAATCAGAGAGAAAAAGCAAAAATCAACATGAGGAACAAGTGACTTTGGTTGAAGATGGAAGAGAAATATGGGAACCTTAATAAATACAAATGCAAGCTAAATTCTAGTGGCAATTAAAATTACACATACATAAAAATAAATGCTTTTTTGGAAGTAATAACCACATCTTGTTTTACATAAAAATATCTATTATTGTTGTGCCCAGATCGCGGAGTCCCAAAGACCATCAGGAGGCCGATTCCAATGTAAGCACAGGAGGGTCGTTTATTCAAGCTCCAGCAGGGGTTCTCAACTGTCACCGATGCAGCGGGTCAAGATTGAGAGCCCTGAGTTTCAAATTAGCAGGGTTTTTATAGAAGTTACAGCAAGGGTAGGGGTTTCTACTTAGCAGCTATATGATTGGTTAACATTTTAGCAAGCATGAAGTGTATATTTTTGGTTGGCTAGGTCTATCGGGGGTCGAGGGGCATTACGTATAGGTTTTTGCAAGGGAGAAAGGGGCAAAGGTTAATGGCCAACTGTCACATACTGATGGTTAGCAGACCCACTGACTGATGGTCACGCCTATCTTGTGTGGATAGTCAGTCCATTAACTGCTTATCTTATAGATAGTGTGCCTGGGATGCTCTTTCTCTGGATACACAGATGGCTGGGTAATAAACTTAGGAATTTGGCCTTGTTTTAGATCGTGTCTTTTTGTCCCTGAGCAAGCACATTTTAACCCTTAGCTTACAAGAACAATAGAGATGAGGAGAATGGTGAATTCTAGCAAGATGGAGTCACTGTGGGCCTCACATTATCCCTATGTAGTTAATTAAGTCAATCTAAAGTATTTCTTATGCAATCATGTAGCTAAGGTTGTTTGAACCACTGTTCTCAGAAAGATTCTGTTTTCTTTGTCTAATCCTGTTAGAGCAAATGTAAGTTCTGACTATATTTTTCTGTAACTTTATTCATATTTTCATGATTTTCTCAGAATAGTTCTTCATCTTTGTGTAAGAGACCATTTGATGGTTAATATATTTGCCATATTTAATATCTCACCTTAATGAGTGTCATAAGAATAGTGTAGAAAGGAGAATGAATTTTCTTTATGGACATAGACCATATGTAGATAATAAAAAACAAACTGTAAATGTCATGTAAATGTATTTCTTCTATGTGGTTTATAAAGTCAATGAAATGATTTTTGATAGCAAATTGGAAAACATAATCAGTTGGTGATAGCAAGTAGAAAAATATAACCAGTTGGTTCAATTATTGTACATGGTATTTGTCTACTTATTCATGTATTATATTATTGAAGGGGAAAGTCTTATCTATTTTGCAACATAATTGAAATCGAACACCTTATTGTTCAAGCTTGAATGATCCAGGTTTGAGTCTGTATTGATAATATTCCCTACAAAATTGCTAACCTTTTTAAAATTCTGTTCCATAAATTCTGCCTGTTTTGATAAATAGCATATGGATAAATATACTTTGAACATGTATTTTTAAGCTGTTTCCTTCATTTTTATATACAAGTGCACATTGTTGTTGAATATATTAAAGAAACTTAATATCTGTGTACTAATCAAAAAGTTTTTTTACTTCAGCCATCTGTTGTACGTTTCATGTGCTTTTTTTGCTTTATGAAAAAGTATTTTTAGATATTTTATGCAGAAATGTGCCCTGATCAGAACATTTCCATATGTTTCCTACATATTATTCTTGAAATGTATTTCCTTTCAGTTATTACATACAAAGAATTGTGGTGACTTCTGTCTCTATCCTCCAAAAATTTACAGAGTCATATGCTTTTATGGATAATTCCTTACTCTTTTAATTGATTTTAACTACAATCTATTGTTGGAATGCTTGGCATTAGTCAATCACTGTGCTAAGCTGTGTAAAGGACACCTTGTCTCCACCTTTATGAACCTTATATTCTATTGTGAGAAGTTGTCTCTGTAATAATCTAAAATCAGTGTTATATAATTAGATTTATAGGTACTGAAAAAGTATGATGTGCTAAGAAATTGTCTTAGTTACTTTTCTTTTTGCTGAAACAAAATATTCAATGCCCAAGGTTAAGGGAGGAAAGGTTTATTTGGCTCATATTTTGTAGAAGTTTCACTCCATAGTCAGCTGGCTCCAAGGCAGGGTGGCATGGCAGAGAGGCATCACAGAGAAGAAATGGTTTATGGTGTATAGAAGGTAATAAGGTAACCAAAGGGCCTTAGCAGCTTCTTTCTACCCCCTTTACATTCTGTCTAGGCTATCAGGATTAGGGCAATGCCAAACCAATCAGTGGGCAGATTTAGTAATCACATATCCTTAATCTCAACATCACACGCTCTAGATCGAACCACTTCTGTAAAAGTCTCACCTATGACCACATGAGGTTTTGAGGGGACATCTAGACACAAACCATAACAGAAATCAACAGACATTTTGTGCATGACCCTTATAAACAAGGACATTTGTTAGTCTGTGGAAAATTTAAAGTTAAATTTAGCACAGCCTCAAATATTAAATATGTTAGAATTTAATCTGAAAGACAGACAAACAATATGCAAAAATAAATGGGTATGATAAGTGCTTTGACCGGTGTAAGCAAATGTCTTCTGCAGACACATAGGAGAACCACTTAGTACTGTCTGGAGCTCAGGGAAGATTTCTTGGAGATGGGGCCATAAAAGATGTATCCCAAAAAAGTAAAATAGTAGATAAATCAGAATGGAAAAAGGAGTGACAAATACTATTCTGGGGGCTACTATTTAGGAAGGGGAGGCACAGGCTAGAAATAGCAACCCAAGTTAGTTCATTATAGCAAAGAATATATATTTTGTCTACTTTTAATTAAATGTGTTATCAGAGGAGTAGAGTGTTAATGGCTTCCCAGTCCATGGTGTTTGAATGAGATCATGATAATTTAATACAAGTAGATTACTGAGTTGAAAATCCTGAGCAATAGTTTTAAAACCTTCTTGGCTGTGTGCTTGGGATATTTATTTAAACTTTTTTGTATCTTATTTTCCTTATCACTAATATGATGATAATAATAAGACTTTCCCCATATGTTCTCATAAAAAAATCACACCTCACCATATGAAAAATGCATAGAAGATTGACTGTTTAGACAGTACTGATCAAGTATTGTCTACTATTTTTAATGCATAAATGCACATTAATGGACAACAGACAAAGATGATCCAATAAGAAGCATTGTGGTAAAATAGAAAGGATGTGGGATCAAAATTCAAAAGACATCCAGGGATTTAGCTCAGTGGCACTGCACCTGCCTTGAGAGTTAGATCCCGAGTCTGGAAAAAAAAATTCAAAAGACAGAGTCTAATTCTGGCTCTTTCATCACTTACTGTGTGATTAGGCAAGTTATTTAAACTCTTTGAACACTAGTTTCCTCATTTATAAAATGAAAATAATGATATCTCATATTTATACTAAATTAGTATAAAATGATAATTGTTACTATTACTATTATTATGATCAGTTTTAGTTACACAGAAGAAAAGTCCAAATAAGGGTATTCTTCATCATAAATGAATGATAGCTACTAACTTGGGCTCCAGTAATGTTTTCATGGGAATGATGAGCATTTTTAGTAATAAACCTGAGTCTTTGTCTTTATGAAACTTATCCTGTAGACATGAATTGGAATTAACTATTTTAAAATAGGCCCTATTCTTCCTATTTTACAGCATCTATTATATATTTTGGTCCTTATTTACACTTTCTCACACCAGACAGATAATTCAGTATTTACACATGTGTGTCCTATTTATTTCACTTGAGAGTATGGCCTCAGGAAGAAAAGGTCTAAAGGAGTAGGAGAAGTGGGAGGGGTAGGGGAAAGGAAAGAAGGGAAAAGAAAAAGTATGAGAAAAGGAAAAAATGGAAATAAAATCTTTGAAAATAGAGAAGTGTGGAGAGGGTGAAGGGAGGGGAGGGGAATGTGGAAAAAATAAGAGCCAAGATACATCATGTAAAGGTACAAGATCCCAAAGATGAATGTAACTGTATTGTATACCTAAAATGTACCAATAAACTTAATGAAAAAAAAGAGGATGGCCTCAATGTGCATCCATTTAGCTATAAATGTCTTTAGTTTATCATTCTTTGTGACTGAGTAGTACTCCATTTATACCAAAAAAAAAAAAAAAACAAAAAAAACACCACATCTTATTTATCCAGTCACCAGATGATAGGCATTTGGGCTGTTTCCTAGTTTTAGCTATTGCAAACTGTGCCTCTATAAACATGAGTGTGCATATATCACTATTGTATTATGCTTTTAATTCTTTTGGGAAGATAACAAGCAGGGGAATAGCTGGGTCAAATGGGACTTCTAATCCTAGCTTTTTGAAGAATCTCCACACTGATTTCCACAGTGGTTTTATCAGTCTACATTCTAATATGAAATAGGAAAAAAAGGTTCAAAGGGGAAGGTGAAGTGGGGGAGGTGGGGAAAGGAAAGAAGAGAATGAAAAAATATGAGAAAAGAGTGAAAATGCAAAGAAAGCTTTTATGAGTAGGGAGGGGTGGAGAAGTGGAAGGGAGGGAAGGGAAATGGGAAAAAACAAGAACTAAAATATATCATGTACAGGTACAAATTCCCAATGATGAATGTGATCATAATGTATACCTAAAATGTACCAATAAACTTAATTTAAAAAATATGTACTCATATATATGTATGTAAAATAGGAGTTCAATAGCCATTAATATTAAGAAATATGTCTTTTAAACATATAAATTATTCTACAAATACAAATAGTTTGTATTATAAATATGATCCTGATTAATGAATTTACTGTTTCAATTTGCACACTTTCTATTTGCATTGTTTCATCCATAGATCATAAATTGTGCTTGTCTGCTGAGATTCATTTGTGGCACTTACAACATGATAATTTCATTTGCCTTTTTTTTTTTTTACCATTTTTTAATATATTTAGGCAATGGAAAAGTGCCATATTTTTAGTCAATTATGTACAATACCTAACCAAATTCCTCAACTACAATGCTTATATAAATTTATTGAATTAATGAGATATTTGAATCTATTGTCAACTGTGTCATAATAGATATTGTAAGATACTGACAAACATAATTAAGTTTAATTTTATGTTTGTATAGATAGTAACTAGAAATTGAAAAACAATTTTGAAATCAAAATATAACTGACCCTTCTCCTACTGTTATGTTGGCAAACTCTTACTTATCCTTTAGATCTCATTGTCTGTTTATCAATTAAGATTTTCTTATGACTCCTAGAGTAAGTCATTTTTCTCACATGCACTGAATATAATTAATATATTTCTATTTTGTTGCATTCATCATTATTGAAATGAAATAGTTAAAGTGTGTCCATGTGCTTAATGTATCTCTTATCCTCAAGACTGCAAACTCCACTAGCAGATTGTCTTATGTTTTCTGGTGCAGCACTTCATAGCTAATGTGAAGAATAATGTCTTATATAGGTGCTTAATACATAGAAATTCATCAAATCTGTGAATATAATGTCCACATATAATTGGCACTGAATATTATATACTTTTCTATGTGACAGTTTTAATTTTTAATATACTGCATTTATTTAATTTTTAGATAAATTTAAGAAGGGTAATCAAAATTATGATGCTGTAGTTACAACGTCACATATGAGGTTCCTTGAGATCCACAACATGAAATGCACAATTATTTGTATGAAATTTATTGGGTTGCATTTTCCAAGTCAACATCTGTGAGTATTGAAGGAGGGGAAGAAAGAATTCATGTTGTAAAGAAGTTACAACAAAGGTCTAATCCAATAAATTGTAGAGCTCTGGATTTCTTTCAGATTTGTTCTGAGTATGGCATGGTGACCAGATCTTTGTATTCGTGCATCAAACAGTGATTGCATATGGACTGCAACCTTGCAAGGTTTATTGATTTTTGATGAGGTAGTCCTTGTAAGCTTAGAGAACATGCATGCAGTGAGCACTTAGATATGATTGTTCAGCTATCAACATTCTTAGAGAATAACTGGGTCAGATCCAAATGAAGATGGTGGGGATAGTGGTGGTAATCCATGCATCCCAGTGCCCACTACAACACAGGGCTCACTATAGTCCATTTTTTGTGCCACATGGATCTGTTTGCTTTATTTAATTTGAGGAAGCAGGCTCTTTTGGATTTAAAGGCCTTATTTTCTTTGGAAAAATTTAAAAAATGAAAGTTAGCTAAGTAAACCACAGCTGCTATTATAGCAGCTTAAGGCCACAACTGATGTTCTTTTTCCTCATTTTCTATGCATTTTAGATATCTTTCAGTTGACACCTCTTTTAGTTTCCTCTAATTGTTCATTCATGAAGAATCTAGACTTCTACCCAACATGTTCTTCTCAGACTACATCTACTATATTTGATCATTTACCTTTAAAATTCGGCACAAAATTCCAAAAAGTAGCAAATTGTCACATGAGTGAAAACATATTCTATCTCTCAATGATTAATGGTATCTCAACTGCTTCCTTAATGATGAGGGCAGGGTCAATTCACTGCCATAATGGTGACTCATTTCCTTGTCTGCTGATCTCTTGGCAGAGACATCCCAAATTTAATAGGTATCAACTATGCTTTAGAATTTATATGCTACCTTTTCAGTCTCTTGGCAGGAGTACTTTTGTGTGGGAGCTAAGACCTCTAAATCATCAGAATTCAAAGCTGTCATTTGGGGGAATACAGATTCTACAGATTGGACACTCGGACTATTAGTAAGCAAGTTCACTACCATTTTCTTATCTTCACTCTTAGAATGATATATATGTAAAATATATGTGAAAATATTTCTAATACAAAAAATCCGTGAAATTGCTTTAAAAACTTCGGGAAGAATAAACAATTTTAGGCTTAATTAACTTTAGACTTTACCACTCTAGAGCATCAGGGGCTTAAGAAGAGTCAAGTAAAGAAAGTGATTGTGGCAAGTTGATATCAGGGAGGAAGTTAGTATTATTATTTTATCAGATTGTAGAAAACATTACAAAGTTAGAAATTGCACAATTCTACAAGTCAAATTAAATAGTGGTTATGAGAAAGAACTTTTGATTCACATGAAACCTGCTATAGTCCTGGCTGTGCTATGCCACTGCTTTATAGCCAGTACTCTGTGAGGGTGCTAATTACTTGAAAAGTGCCTTAAAATTTTGTGCCTCAGATTTCTTGTCTGTGTAATAGAAATTCAGTTAAATATTCAATAATTTATTTAGCAGATGTTTATGAACACCTGTTATATTCTAGGTACTTGTAACACTGAGATTCTGTGGTAATGAAGATAACAGTCTTATCCTCAAGTAGGTTGCTTCTAATAGTAAAATCCTAATAGGTTCATATAAAATAAAATTAGAAAAAGCAAGTGAACCACAAAGCAGATTGCCCCGTTGGATATCTTGGCTATACAATGAATGTAATTTTAGATTAATAAATCATATTTTGGGAAAATAGTTTTACAATAAAAGACACTATTTGTATTATAAAAAGAAATGGTATCTTTTACTGTGTTAGTATTGAGTAATTGGAATTCATTTTAACAGAAATGACTATTTAATATGTCTTATTGCTTCACTTCTGAAAGGATAAAGAGAAAAGGCAGAGTTGGAAGATAAGGCTTCCTAAAATTAAGGCATCATCCCCAAACCTTCAATATATTTAGATAAAGATAAAAATTAGAAGAGGTTAATGACCCAAGATCAAAAAATGCACTTGAGCACCGGGATGTAGCTCAGAGGCACCATGCCTGACTGGCAAGCAAACGGTCCTGAGTTTGATCCCTGGTACCAGAAAAAAAAATGCACTTGATATTAGTAAAAACTATAAAATAAATCTTACTGTCTTAAAATTTTAAGCTTAGCTTAAAATGCATGGAAATTCTTAGTTTTGATATATACCCATCAGTGTAATTTATGTGTCATGTGCTGATTCTTGTTAAAAAAAAAGATTTCTTTTTTGTTTTCCTAGGATCTCACTGTGAATTTCAGGTTAGCCTTGAACTTGCTATGCAGCCTAGGCTGGCCTTGAATTTGTGATTCACCTGCCTCAGCCTGCCAAGTGCTGGGATGACAAGCTTCTACCACAACACCAGTCTAGTTTTAAATTTTGAGGAAATTCCATGTTGATTTCCACAATAGCTGTATCAATTTATAACCCCACCAAATTATTGTACATAAGAGTTGCCTTTATCCTAAATCCTTAACATTCCTTGCTTTTCTTCTTTCTGATAATAGCCATTTTAATAGATTTGAGGTGACATCCATTTTAATTTTGATTTACATTTCTCTGATGATTAGTAATATTGACCACCTTTCCATATATCTGGCCATTTGTGTGTCTTCTTCAAGGAAATGTCTATTCAAGTCCTTTACTTATTTTTAATTGGGTCATTTGTGTGTGTGTGTGTGTGTGTGTGTGTGTGTTGTTTTTTATTTTATTTTTTTCGACTGAATTAATTTTCTCTTTTCAGATATATAAATTGCAAATATTTTCTCCTATTTTGAAGGCCATCTTTTCACTCTGTTGAGTGTTTCTTTTGGTGTGCAGTGGTTTTTTTGGTTTGATAAAGTGCCACTTAACTATTTTTGCCCTTGTTGCTAGTGTATTTAGAGTGATAACACAGAATCATTGCCCAGATGAATGTCAAAAACAATTTTATCTGTATTTTGTTCTAGTAGTTTTATAATTTTAAGGGTTAGCTTTAAATGTTTAGTCTATTTTGAGTGATATCTTGGTATACGGTGTACAATCAACGTCCAATTTTATTTTTTTACATGGGAATATTCATTTTTCCCAAAACTATTTATCAAAGTTACCATCCTTTTCTCTATTGTTTATTCTTGGCATACTTTTTGAAGATGGCTTGACTGTGAGAATGTAGATTTATTTCTGGTATGTCAATTCTGTACCAATGGTCTATATATTTGTTTCTATGCCAGTATTTTATTGCTTAGAATTCTGTGCCCTTGTAACATACATCAGGATGTGTCATGTCTCTGGTTTTATTCTTGTTCAAGATTTCATTGGTTATTCAGATCTCTTGTACTTCTGTATGAATTTTAGGATTGTTCTTTCTGTGAAAAATGACAAAATAATTTAGGTAGGGACTACATGAAATCCCTGAATTACTTTGGGTAGTGTAGACATTGCTATGGTTTAGGTCTGGTTTTCATCTGCCCTCCCACTAAAGTTTCATTTGTCAGAAGTTTGGTCTCCAGTGTGGCAGTTTAGAGTTGATAGAACTTTTAAGAGGTGGACATTAGTGGCAAGTCCTTAGGTCATTGTGTCTGTCCTTAAATGGGATTGTGGGAACCCAGGCCCTCTGGCTTCCTATTTGGTTATGTGAGCTTTCTGCCTACATGTGTTTCCAAAATTGCCATTAACCATGAGGAGAAGCAGCCAAAGGGAGTTCTTAGCCAAGTCTCCACCATGCTCTTTAGACCTTCAGCTTTAAAACTATGAGCTGAATAATCCTATTTTCTTTATAAAACAAGCCTGCCTCATGGATTTCACTACAGTAATAGAAAATAAACCAATAGATATTTTAAACAATATTAATATTTCCAATTTATGAGTATAGGCTATCTTTCCTTTAATTTTTGTCAATTTCAATTGCTTTCTTCAATTTTTATAATTTTAGACGTAACAATCCTTAAATTCATTTGTTAATTTGATTCCTGTTTTTTATTCCTTTTGAAACTGTATTAAATTGAATTGTTTTTTGAATTCTTTTTCAAGTAATTTTTATATGGTGATTTTGTATTCTTCAATTTTATTAAATTTTATTGGTTCTAACAGTTTGGAAGAATAACTTGTGTCTTACAATGTTTTGTCTTAGTTATTTACATTTATACAAATCTATTAATGTAGCTGTGTATGATTTGCCAAGTAAAATTTGACCAATTTGAATAACCTACTAATGTTATTCCTGTACTCAAAATTCTCTATTAGCTTCCCATTGCACTTAGAATAAAACCCAAAGTTCATTTGCTGTTCTATAATGTTGAACTTGACCCAGCTTGTGCCAGCTTCTGAATCAACATCTGTACTACTCCACCGTTTGCTTAACTGTTCTTTCTAGTATGTAAAAATAATATTCCTGGGCTTCATACTTTCCATTCCTTATGCTGACACCAGTATTTCCAGCTATATCCATTGCTGCTTCACTTTGTTCACATTTCTGCAACAGTGCTCTTTCCTCAGAGGTGTCATTTCTGAGAATGTCTGTAGCACTTATCACCGGTCAGATTCTCAGACACACATTTGTTTATTTATTTATTTATATTTGAGGGCACCATTGTGTCTATTATTATATTGCAATAGGTCTGGAAAATGTCTGGCATGTGGTAGGTACTAAGTAAAAAATTGGAAAAATGAATGGATGTTAGGTGAATGAAGAAATCTCCATTTCTCCTTAGTATCATTGAGTGAAGAATAAAAATGATAATTTACATACCTGGTTATAATATATAGATGTGTAGATGTGATTAATCAGCATTTGAGAAGAATTATTAGGCAATTTAATTATGTTTTAGTCATGCTTATGTAACAGGCTTTCTTTGTTCCTGCATCTATTTTCATATACAATTAAAACAATGCATGGCCAATGTTTAAATACTCTTGCTGAAGACTTTTATTACTCCCTATCTCAGGAGCTAAATGAGGATATGGAAAAGGTGGCAGACTCCTTGGTCACCCTACAATCACTTGCAGCTGTGGTATTTCAAAACAGGCGTGCTATGGACATAATCACAGCAGAAAGAGGGGGGACCTGTCTCTTGCTGGGAGAAGAATTCTGCTACTTCGTAAATCCGTCAGGCATCATAGGGAACAAGGCTAGAGAACTGAGGGAACACATAGAAAAGTGCAGAGAAGATCTAGTAACCCAACATCTTTTGTCAGGATATTTTAACTAATGGCTTCCTTGGCTCCTAATTTCTTAGGACCTCTCACTATTATCTGCATGATCTTGTTTTTCAAACCCTGGATTTTCTGTTGTTTTCAAAATTTCTCGCAGGAGGGCTGGGGATTTAGCTCAGTGGTTTTGCTGCTTCCCTCGCAAGCACAAGGAACCAAGTTCGATCCCTGGTACCAAAAGAAAAAAAAAAAATTCTTGCAGGAATGCATGAGCGTCATCACAAACCAGTCAGGGAGTTCATCATGCCCGGATACCAGCCCCTTGCCACTGATGCAAGCTCCCCAAACCAGGACCTCACCTCGGCTGTCTAAAACCCCCACCCAACAATGTCCCTTTGCCAGCAGGAAGCAGCTACAGAGAAAGAGACCTTCACCTCTATTTCATAATAATAAGAGTCTGGAATGATAGAGTTCTCTACCAGACAAAATGGCCTCAATGGTCCTACATTCGAAAATGACTCCTGTTCCTAAAATTGTTCCCACTTATGGACATGTGCCACTTTAGAAAAGTGAAACCTACCCCCTCTGCAGAAGCAAAACCTAACTTGTTACTCCACCCTGCTACCCATGTGCTCCTCCCCTTCCAGTCACCTGGCGTCCCATTGCCTGCCCAACAACCTGACCAATTCTCAACTCTCACAATACTCTCCCCACTGCCCCACCCTATATAAACCTCACCCCAGTTAATCTCTCTCTCTCTCACCAGCTCTCTAACAGCTCTTTCCCCCCAATAAAGCCTTGCCTTGGGGGAAAAAAATAAATGAATGTTTGATAATAATATTGGATAGTTTTCAAATATGAGAAAATTCTTTCCTCAAACATTATATGAGACATTACTATGTCTAAGAATATTTTCATTTTGGTGAGCTATAAATTTAAGTAACTAGGGAATTAGAGATGATAAAATACTTTGTTTAGGTTCTATGTGACAGCTCCTGGGGTTTTAATTGAACTATCTAAATAAAGTTCATCTATATAGTACCTCCTAAAGTTAACACATAGTTTAGTAGCTGTCAGTGATTTTTAATATCCAAGTATTTTAAGTTATGTGGTTTGAAATTTAATATTTTAAATTGAAATTAGGTCATTTTTAGAACTAGAAAAGTTTGCAAAGTTATATAGTTCATCAGTAATATATTGATACTAAATATTTCCTATTTTGACTTGTGTTTTTTGAAATCTTTGGTTTGCACTGGATTGTAATTTTTATACATCCTCTATTTTATCATACTTTAGATTAAGATTTGTTTTTAAGCCCATCATAAAAATGTAATGTAGTTTTCTAAATAAAATACATTGCAGTTAATATATATTTAGCGTATTTCTTTTACTCTTTGCCATTATCATTCCCGTTTACTTTGAAATATTGAACATTTGCCAAATCACTTGCTTTTGTATTACCAGTTGGAAAATAATTATGAGTAAAATCGTGATACTGAACATAACAAGATTAGAAAACACATGAGGAAATTCATTTAAATTTTATGTCAGAATTCAGTATTTAATAACTAAGTAACTATGAATAAATTTTTCAAGCTTCTAGAATCTTTCTTCATATGTAAATCAGATTCATTGTATATTTGTTGCCTAACTCACAGGGTTCTTATAAGAAGTAAATGTGTTTAGATAAATGAAGAGATAATAATATAGTTTAAGACAATGAAAATGAGGTATGCCACTCAACATACAAACTTATAGAAAAAGGCATACTCTGATTTATTCAAAGCTTTGAAAATAAGTAAATTATTTATCTTAATCAGCATTTTAATGTCTTAATTTTTGCCAGGCACTGTGCAGGAGTTAAACACAGAATATATCTGAAGGTGTTTCTGGGCTTACAAAGAAAACATTGAACTAAAAAGATAATAATGAAATGATGTGAAATCCCTTGAATTAGAGGCTCATCTTCTATAGTGATATGATATTGTGTGTATTTATCTATTTTTGAACAAAACTTTTAGGACCAGAAAAGGAGCATATGAAAAAAACAAAACTAGTGGTCACAGAAATATGAGGGGAATCATGTGAGCATAACAGATGAGACCATCAGGACCAACTGAAAATGTCCATAGGATTTGTCAATTAAAAAGTTATGGTTGATTTTACCTAGACCAGTTTTAATGGAATGGTGAAAGCAGAAAAAAATTACAGCACATTTGGAAGCCAGAAAAGTATAAGTAAATGAAGACATCATATTAAGATTATTGTTTAAAGATATTTAGCTGTAGCTATGAAGAGCCATCAAATTTGGGTAGTGGCCAAAGAGGAGATGAAGGATCAATGTCCTCTAATCTTTTGAGATTTATTTAAGGAAAGTTTAAATAGTAAACAGGGTGGTCTTGAAGAGAAGTAGAGAAATAATTTTCAGGTCTGGAGAAAGGCATATTAATTGTTTTGGTTGTAGGTGTGAGTTAATTCATAGACAGAGGCTTGCAGAAATCATAACTTTCACATCCCATTTTTTCCATAAAACAAGAAGAAATCTGTTCATAGAGTCAAACATAGATATTGAATTTTTGGGTAGATGTGAGAAAAAACAAAGGTGACAGAGAGAGTTGTTCCATAGCCACCTGACCTATGGGCAACAGGCTAGCTGGACCCTCAGAGGCTAGCTACACTGCTAAATAGTGCAATGATCCTTATCACAAATGAAAATCATTTTCCTGAATTTCACATGCTTTTATATTCATCTCAAAGCAAAATTGTAAACTCAAAAATTGGTAAATATTTCTATATTGTTTTCTAGTGTAAGTAGTGCTGCTTCTTTTATCTAGCCCCTTTTCCTATTCTTGAAGTGTAGGTATCTTTTACATATTATCTCCATAGTTTGAAATGGAGAAAACTGCTTGTTTTTTTCCTTCTCTCAGATTCCACATAGAGAAGCCCTTATGATACATTTATCTTGGTGCCTTCTCTAGGAAAAAAAAAGCAACTGGTGTAGATCTTCTTCTGGAGCTTGCTAATTATGGAGAAATTATTTTGCAAACTTAAGACTGATGTTAACTTGAAACAAATTCTTAGGTCCTGGTATTTTTGAGTGTTCCTTTTTGTTCCAAACAAGAATATATGTACATGGCAAGTATGGATGAAGAAAAAAAATGAAGTTAAATTTTTTTCTTGAAGAGAATAGTGAATTTTGAATTTTCTCTGACAGGAATGAGAAAAAGTGAAAGAATATAGGTAGGAAACATGGGTACATAATGTTTTTCATAAGTAAGCATTGATTATTTATGACTAGAAAGTCAATATTTAAACCCACACTTGCTATGTACTGACTTTGTGAAGTTCCCGTGGCTTCATTCTTTCTCTTTTAAAATGAGATAATAATAGTACATACTTCATGGGTATAACTTCTATAAAAATTAATAAAGATTTATATATATTCTATATGCTACATAAATACAATGTAAACTGTGAAAACAAAGAAATGAAAGCAACATAGGAGAAAAAATTCATGTGTAGGTGGAATGAATGGATGGAAGATGTGGAAATTTAGAAGGTTATGCTCAGTGTGTGAGCTAGTGAAATTTAAGTGTAGTTTAATGAAATAGATTTTTCTTCAGGTGAAGAGATGTAGCTGAAGTAGAATGGAAAAGATCATTTGTTGTGTGATGATATAGGCATTTCAAGATTGGGCTGTTCGACAAGCATTTTAAATGAATTTTGAAATCTCAAGATCATGATAGGAATTGAGATGAATAAAATATATTGAGTCAAGCATGAAAATACTCAATGAGTTAGATTTGGAAGGAAGACTTTCAAAAGCATTTTTTCATCTATGTCCTTTGTAAACTTTCCACTCAGGGGCAGGTTTTGCTTCTTTGAAATGTTTATTTTTACTCTCTTTTCTTTTAAATGGAGTTGATTGTCCAGCAAGTAGAAGTGTCTAAGACCGAGAAGCTATTTACAAAGATGGAAAGAAAATTTGATACTTCATTCAGTATATATTACAGATTGAATATGTGTGTTCTGCCAAATTTTGTATACCCTAATCTCCAAAGTGATAATACTAGGAGATGAGCCCTTTGGGATATGATGTGGTCACAAGGCTGTAACACTTCTAAATTGAGACTTTTGTTAGACCCCTCATAAAAGATACCTGGTAGAACTAGCTTGCCTTTCTGCCATTTATGGACACAGTGAAAAGGCACTTACTTTGAACCAGGAAATGTGCTTTTACCAGACACTGAATAAGCTGGTGCCTTGATCTTGGTATTTCTAGCCTATATAACTGTAAGAAATAAATTTGTTAGGGCCAGGGATTCAGCTCAGTGTTTTCGCCACCTACCTCGCAAGTGCAAGGTCCTGAGTTTGATCCCTGGTACCAAAAAAAAAAAAAAGAAAGAAAGAAAGAAAGAAAGAAATTTGTTATTTATAACCTACATAGTTTGCACTCTTTTGCTATACAAGCCTGAATGTACCATGACACTATGTGAACTTATAAACTTTATGCACAGTTAATAAAACTGCTTTAGTTACTAACTTGGCTATAGAAATCATAAATGATAAGGTCATTCTCATAAAAGCAATTCTTACATTTTAGGTACTTATGTACAGTATACAAGATTGAAGGGTGTTTGTGAATCTCCAAAGTTTCATCTTTATCATGGTTTTTCATTTTTAACTTTTTTCATTTTCTAGACACTCAAACAAAAATACAACCCTTTTTAAGTCCATATTAGTTATCAAATGGAAATTACAAGATCTTCATAAAATGTACTCAGAACTTGATAAGTATATCCTCTTATTACACATTTAATGAAAATAAATTCTCATTAAAAAGGTAAGAAAATCATTACCAATTTTACATTTGTTCATTAAATATAATGTATCTTAAGCAGAAAACATACTGCCGAATTGTATTAATAACTCATCAATACTTTCTCAAAAACTATAGCCTATCCTGAATAGATTTAGCATATCACTGAAAAAAACAATCCTGAAAAATATTCAATATATCAGGTGTTTTAATCCATTATTAATTTAGCTTGTTCTCATTGGTCTAAGATTCTGAGTTTCTGAGATTTCCCATCAGAATTGGTTTGGAATGTGGAAAGTAATATTATAATAAATCTTAATTATTATTATTCAGTGAATCTAGGGTATTTATTTTATTCTAACATATGTTACTAATAGCATAAATTTCATTTCAAAATTCATTTCATCAGATCTTTATTGGCCTAAAAATATAAAATCTGTAGTAGAAATTCTTCCTGCTAATCAAATAATGCAGTAGAGTCAGGTTAGCTATGGATCTGGCAAAGAGACCTTATCTCCCACTCAAATATGAGCATATCTTTGGAAGCCATGGTTGATTTCACAGAGATTACTATAAGCAAAAGATTGAGAGGAAAATTTTAGGAAATCCAAACTAGTTCCAGAGGTTACATGGTGGTGGTTCTGGGGATGATCTGAAGGCCCTAGTAAATTATAAGATGGGCCTAAAGAATCTGAATTTCCCTTGATAGTTGTTAGAGTGGCCCAAAGTTTTGTTCTTATTATGTATCAATGAATTATACAACATACCATACTGTAGGAAAAAGATCAGCATCCTTACAGGTATTCCACATAATCCAATAACAATTTGCCACATGTAATAATGAATAAACACCCGAGACATTAACTCCAAGTAGCACAATTTAATGACTTTCTATACTTCAGTACCATACATGTCTCATTTGTTTTAAAGAAATTGTAGTGATCATGGTCATATCTATTTAAAACATAAACATTTCTTCCATTTATACACCTGTATGTGTCATAAATAAGAATAACTGATTTTAACTAAACGTGAAATATAAGTATATTGATTTTTAACATGTCTCAATGATTTTAGGAGCCTGAACTTCATATTGCATTCATTTTAGCACCTATATTTCTGTTGTGAGCTCAATACTATAAACACACTTAACATTGAAAAATAAACTTTAATCTCTAATAAATATCTAGTTTTCTTAACAGCACAATCTAACAATGGATGATTTTATATTTATGGTTGCAATTAGCCTGAAGATTCATAATATGTAGTGATTTATAATTTTACTGAATAATTAAATATGATCATGTATGTTTTGAAATTGTGGTAAACTAGTAGATAACTCAGCACTTATATATCTGAGAAAAATAACAACAGCAACAAGGAAAACAAAGCAGCTCTGACATCCAAAAGCTGACTTGGTATTATCAGTTAAGTGTCAGTGAATGGAACTACAAGCCTGCCTGGCACAACAAATTCTTGGTGTTTCCCCATTAAACATACACAGTTTCACTGAGCATCCACATTTGACAATGTCACTCTGTTCCACAATGGAGCAGAATAAAAAAGACAACTCCATATACATGTTAAAGTCCAGACAAAAACATAAATTGCCCCAGTCAAAAAACATTGAAACACTCCTGTTGGGATGTTAGTTTTCTATTGCTGCCAAATCAAATCACCATAGACTTAGCAAATTTGTTATCTCACAGTTTTCTAGGTTAGAATCCAGATACTGTATAGCTCATTTAAGTCCTTTGCTCTGGGATTCATATTCCTGAAATTGAACTGTTGGCAGGATGCATTCACTTCTGGAAGCTCTGAGGAAAGAATCTGATTCCAGCCTCACTCAGGTTTTTGACAGGACTGAAGTCCTTCATTCTTTGCTAGCTGTCAGCAAAGGATTGCTATTCACACCTAGAGTTTGCTTTTATTATTTATCATACTTTTTATGTGTCCTTTCCTTTAACAGTGGTGAGAAGAGTCAGACTTCAAATATTCCTGACCTCTCGTCTGCTGCATCTCTCATACCTATACATATATAGAGAATCTCCTGTTGAGAATTTAGCACATTACTGATCACAAAACATCTATGAGTACACCAAAGGAGACTGGTGAAAGATCAATGTGAAATGAATATAAAGGAATTACTGACCATTTACTCAGGTCCAGAAGTAGCACCTGTTTCTACAAGCTGAAAAATTTCATAATGCATGTATATTTATGAGAGTACTCAGAAGTACGTTGCCTCAATTTAGTGGGAAATTATTATCAGTAGACTAAATACTCCTATGTTTCAGCCTAACAAAATTTGAAAACAGATACAACAGGATCAAACTGTTTCCAACTAATTTGACTTCATTTCAAAACAAAAAGCTTAGAGTATTTTTGGGGAATTAAATGTATGTAGCACCTAACAAGATAAAATTCTCAATGTGGTGGGTCCAGTCAATGATTATCAAAAATGCATAGAAGTTAGAAAATGAGACATTTTGGAGATAATAATCAATTAATTTAAAATAACCCAGAACTATCATAAAATTGTTCAGTAAATAAGGTACTTAAAACACTTATTACTGTATTGAATTGTTCAAAAGTTAAGAAGAAACACAAATGACACATAAAAGATAGAACAAAACTTTAAAAATAAAAAATTACAATGTCTGACATGAGAAACACACTAGATTGGATTAGTGCTATTTTAAACATAGCAGAAGGAAAGATTAATGAACACAAGCACCTAGCAATAGAAATAAAAAATGTAGAAAAATAAGAATAAGATAAAATGAATACAACATAAGTGTACTGTGGTACAACTTCTGCCAAACTTATGTGTGTGGAATTGGAATTCTCAATGAACAGGAAAGGGAGGCTGAGACAAAAAATCAAGTTTGTGACTGTTAATCACGATATGTCAACTTGAATAGATTAAGAATCACCTAGCGGATTAGCAAAGCACACTTCTGGGTATGTCTGTGGGGCATTTCCAAAGATGAATGTCATGTAGGCCAACAAAATGTGCTTGGAAGGCCTGTACTCATTAAGGTTAGCACCAATAAATAAGCTCGTAGCTTGGATCAAATAAAAGGAAAAGAAGGAAACTGGCATGCATTCAAAAAGCTGCATTTTGCTTGTTTAGTTGCATTTTTTGCTGTCGTCACCTTTGGAAATTACAATACAGTTTATTGACCCTTTCAACACAGACTTATACCAGCAACTCTCGAGGGAGCTTTGGTCTTGGAGTGGTGCTATAGCTTTCAGCTATTGGATTGAGAAGTTACAGGGTCCTCTGGTTACCAGTACACAGACAACCATGTGAACTCTCCTGCCTCAGACCCTATAAGCCTACCTAAGTCCCCAGCATAATTATAAAATTATATAACATATAATTATATATATATATAGAGAGAGAGAGAGAGAGAGAGATGTTCTGTTCTACAGAACCTTAACAAGTACATACAATTGTTGAAAATTTTCCAAATTTGTTAAGAGTATAAACTTACATTTATCCCAAAAGTTCAAAAAATCAAAAAAGAAACATGTCAAAAGCTATATCAAGGCCCATCATAAAACCAGTGGTAAGGAGGAAATTATAAAAGCAGCCAGAGAAAAATGACAAGTTTATACTAAGGAGCAAGGATAAAAATCACTTCATATTTTTTTGTTGGAAGCAGGTTAAAGGAAAGACAGTGGTGCAGGGGCCAGGGATTTAGCTCAGTGGCACTGTGTCTACCTTGCATGTGCAAGGTCCTGAGTTCAATCCCCAGTACTGCAAAGAAAAAAAAAAAGTATAATGAGAGAAGCTGAGCCAGTCTGAGCACCTGGAAGGAAGCTTCCCTACTGCCATTCCATGCCCCTAGGGCAGAGAAGCTGAGCCAGTCCCAGCACCCAGAAGGAAGCTCCCCCACTGCCATTCCACACTCCTAGAGCAGAGAAGCTGAGCTGCGCAGGCACCAGAAGCACCCCCCGCCCCCGCCTTGGAAATGAGAAGACATGTAACCAAGCCTCAAAAACAGACTTCCAGATCACCTACAGCAACCCCAAAGGGAAACGAGAGGGAACAATCTGATACT
>NW_004624851.1:1694353-1713489 GCF_000247695.1 Heterocephalus glaber | reverse complement strand
TGCTTTCTATATCCTTTTAAATTCTGTAAAATCTGTGGTAATGTCTCCTAGGTCTTGATATTTTAATTTTAAAAAAGTATAATTGATATTGTGTAATAGGAAGTAAAGGTCTAAAGGAGCAGGGGGAGTGGGAGAGGTAGGGGAAAGGAAAGAAAGGAAAAAATATGAGAAAAGGAAAAAAATTGAAACAAAATCTTTGCAAATAGGGAAGGGTGGAGGGGGTGAAGGGAGAACAGAGGAAGGGGAAAAAAATAAGAGCCAAAATACTCATGTAATGTTACAAGATACTAATGATGTATGTAACTGTATTTTATACCTAAAATGTACCAATAAACTTAATGGAGGGGGAGTGTAACATGACAGTGGTGCAAGATCTTTAAAGTACTGAAATAAAAATGTAATTCTTTATTCAGAAAAAATACTTTTTCAAAATGAAGCTGAAACAAAGATTTCTGATATTCAAAATTAAAAGAATTTATCATCAGTAGACTTACAAAAGCAGAAAAAACTGTTAATGAATTTTTTTAATGTACAGTGGAAATCTGGATCTACATTAGAGAGTAAGGGGAATTAAAAACAGTAACTACATCAGGAGAGAAAAAAGTGGTACAGTGGTGAGTTACAATGCAATATCTCTGAGATTCAGCATCCACACTCTGGAAAACAACTTGGAGAAGAAACAAAGACAAAAGTAGTTTCCCAGGAGCCTGGAAGGATCTATATATTTCAGCACATCATGGAAAAGAGAAGGTACCCTTTGCACTTTCTCTGCAGACAGCATGGCTGAAAGACTCACTGTGGTTGGCAAGAAAAAGTGAAAGGAAAAATATTTCCTCATGGAGAAATGCTGCAGGGGAACAGAATAGATCAGTAGTAGCTGTGATCTGCAAGGAGAACATGGAAATCTGCTTCCATAGTGTCCTCCATGAAAGAACTGCTGAGTGACACTAATACAAGCACCCACCATTCTCCTGGAGAGATTACTTGGTGGGACAGGATTTTGAACAGTCAGTTGCCCTCACTCCAGGGCTTCTCCCATTTCATTCTCAAAGTAAATCAGTGTTGAATAGCCATAAGAGGCAAACAACAGTCGGTGACCTTTTGAGAGGTTTGAGGTAAAGAACACAGAGACGCAGCTCTCCTGGCCAGAAACCAGACTCAGCCTGTGTCAGGGAATTTCAAAGTAACAGAACTGGCCCCTTTGTTCTATCTGCTGATGCCTGAATCCAGCAGAGATTTGAGATCTGACATCTGCCTTTATCTACCATATCTATCATAAGAAGGGGCACATCTTTACTAGAACACTGCCCAAAAATTGTAGATTATGGAAAAAAGCGATGAATATAAAATAAAAGACAAAAAGATTTCTTTGCCTTTTTTCTTCCTTCCTTTTTTCTTCTTTTCTCTCTTTTCTTTTATAAGTATGTGGTTGTATGTTTCTTCCTCATTCCTTTTTCCACTTCCCTGTATTATAGAGAGTAGGGGGATTCTCCCTTGTCCTTTTTTTTTTGCTTCTTTTTTATCTATTTTTAATCTATTTTTTTCTGTTTTATTGCTTTTTATTTTTCTTTTCATTTATCTTCCCCCTTTTAATTTGCCTCCCTTTAACTTTTTTTCTTACATTTTTATGTGTCCTATAATATCTTCTACATTTGTCATTACTATTTCTGATCAACTTTTTCTGTTACTTATTTCTATATACATCCACTATCCCCATTTGGAACCTTTGCTGCTGTTTTTTTCTCTTCATTCTCATATCATATTCTTTAAGGTCTCAAACTTTTCTTTTTGCATTTCCCTGCCTTCAATCCCTTATATATTTATTACTACAACCATAAGACTTTATTAGTCTTTAGATAGTTGACTCTATAAAACTACTCTTGAATGCTTTTCTATCATTAGAGTAGATATAGCTCTTACATGTAATATATATTATCTATGAATCAATACCTGGGCTATGTTGATGTTTATACTATTGTAGTCTTCTTCTGTATGGTTAAGGGAAGTACATAATTGATCCTCAAAGTATGTTAAAAATCAACTTGCTTTGAATGATACTACTGTCACTGATTTGCTTGAAATTTGTCACATAATTATTAAAGCATGAGAAGACACCGTAACAAAATGCCTCCATCTCCCACTCTCCACCAAAGTCAATCCAGGGAGTATCAAAGGGGAGAACAGAATAAGCCACACACCTGAACTACTCAAAAAAGATGATAAAAGAGGTGAGAAAACAGAACAAAGAAGTACTCAGTGGAATGTCAGAAAATGTAACTAAATAGGTAACAGAAGTAACAACCAAAATGATACAGGAACATTCAGAAGACATGGATAAATATCTGGATAAGCTAAACAAAATAATACAATAAGTGAATGACCAGTTTACTAAAGAATAAGTGTTCGTGAAAAGGTTTTAAGGTTTCAATCAGAAATCAAAGAAAATAAAACTTATATTAAAAATATTGGCAGTAGAAGTGATCAATGTGGAAAGAAATTCAGAACCAGAAAGCAAGGATGCCTTCAAAGACTAACTACTTAAAGAGACTTTAAAAAACAGAGAACATGAAAAATGGATAATTGATAATGTGAAATAGGAAGAAAAGGTCCAAAGAAGTAAGGGAAGTGAGAGGGGTAGGGGAAAGGAAAGAAGGGAAAGGAAAAAATATGAGATAATAAATAAATGGAAACAAAGTCTTTGCAAATAAGGAGGGGTGGAGGGCTGAATTGAGGGCAGGGGAATGTGGAAAAAATAAGAACCAGGATGCATCATGTAAAGGTACAAGTTCCAAATGATTAATGTAAATGTATTGTATACCTAAAATCTACCAATAAAGGAATTTAAGAGAAAAAAAAATGGATCCAGCAGCTACTAAATAATGTTAAGAATACTGATTTAAGAGTAATAGGAAAATGAAAAATCAGAAGACATGACAAATAGCATAAAGCATATGCCCACAAAAAATGACAGAAAATTCCCCAAATATAGAGAAAAAATAAACTTAAAGATAAAGGAGGCATATAGAACAGCAAATAGTTAAGAACAACAGAGAACTCCTCTCTACCATATGATAATCAAAATACCACAGGTCTATCAAAAGAAAAAATAATAAAAGCTGTTAGAGAAAAGAAATGATTCATTGTTAGGACTTTTGTCTAGGTGTCCCCCAAAAGCCTCATGTGGTCATAATTGAGGCTTTTCAGAGGTGACTGGATCTACAGTGTGATACTGCGATTTCATATGTGCTGCTAGGATTAAAGAACCACCAACCTATGTGTGGGTGGCACCACTCAAAAGGAAGGTAGCCTGGAGGAGATAAAAGGTATAAGAAGGCTGCTGTTGCTGTCAT
Source organism: Heterocephalus glaber (assembly GCF_000247695.1). Next base: position 1,710,139 of record NW_004624851.1, on the reverse strand, counting down.
TGTTTGCTGCTTCCTGCCTTCTGCTTAACCTGCTTTACTGTGGACTCTTTCTCCTTCTTCATGGCCCTCGCCACGCCATCCTGCCTTGGAGTCAGCCAACTATGGACTGAAACCTACAAATTGTGAGCCCAAATAAACCCTTCCTCCTTTAACTTTGAGTGTTGGGTATTTTGTCTCAGCAACAAGAAAAGTAAGACAGATTTTGGTAACAAGACTGTAGTTGTTGCTGTGATTGTACTTGACCATGTGGTTCAGGAGCTATTGGAAGTGGTGTATGGAAAGTGTTTGGAAAAGTTTGGAAATGCAGGCTGAAGAAGGAGCCCTGGAATGCTTAAAGCTGTACTTGCTGGAAGATTCTGATCAGAGCTGAGAAGACCAGAATGTTGATAGAAATGCAGTCAGTAAAGATCAGGCTCAGGTGGTTTCTATTTGAAAGAAGGACTGAATTCACTGTTGGAATTCTAACCATGTGTGCTACGTTTTGGCAGAAAATTTGTCTGTATTTTTCTTATGTCCAGAGACATTACCTGGAATTTAGATTAAAAGTGGTAGACTAATTGATCTTGGAGAAGAAATTTCAAGGCAGTCGAATGTTGAGGGGATGGCATGGCTACTGTTGGAAGCTTTTAGCCCAATGTATGTTGAGATTCAAGAGCAAAGAACCCAGCAGGATGATTTAAAAAGTTTTGAGTTTGACCAGAAAGGAAGCTCCAGCAAAGTTTCAGACTGCAAAAATAGAGCAGGGGAAAACTTAGTTGCTGAAAGTATTAGCAATGCAAAGGCAAGAGTTTCAGAAGAGGGCAATAGAAAACATGGCCTGGGGGCAACGCAAGAACCAGCAGAACTCCACTCTGCAGCCTCAAAATGGCAAATGTGAAAGACTTTGCTTTGAGAAGAGAGGCCCAGTGCACCATGTTCCAGAATGGCAGCAGTCTAGAGTTGTTTCTCAAGATTTGGTTCAATAGTGCTCAGAGGTGAAAGCACTTGACACCTGCACCCAAGGTAGGAAGAAGACTGGTTACAGCTTCAGCTGGCAGCATACCTTGGCATCATCTCTGTGGTCCTGGTTTTAGGCACATACGGAATACAAGACTTGTAGTGTCAAGAAGGCTTCCACTCAGATTTCAGAAGAAGGCCTGGGAAGCCAGGCAGTGTACCCCTGATATGGCAGTGTGGGGGTGACTGTGAGAGTGAACCCAAAGGTGCAGTGGAGAGCCCAGAATGTTGAAGAATCCAGGAATATTGATAATCTGAGGAAAGCTGCAAGGAATTAGCAAATATGGTCCAAGAGAAAGGCTTTGAGAGCTACAACCATTGACTGCTATAGGGGCAGAGCCACTTTGTAATTCACATTTTACCACAGATTGCCTTGGATTCTGGACATGAAACTACAGGACTAAATGTTTTCCCTCCTGGATTTTGGGTTTGCTTTGGTCCCATTCCTTTCCATCAGCCTATTTGTAGCTTTTGAAATAGGAATGTTCATCATGCCCCATATGAAAAGAAAGTTAAACATTTTCTTTTCATTTGTACACAGCTGAGAGTTTGCCTTAAAACTCAGAGGAGAATTTAGACTTGGACTTTTCAGCAATGCTAAATATTTTAGGACTTTGGTAACTCCTGAAGATGGACTAAATTGCTTTTGCATAAAGGAATGCACATGAGTACTTGGGGCCCAGAATATTATGGCTTGCATCTAGATGGCCCTGCCAAAGCCTCATGGAGTTATAGGTGGGGATTTTTGGAAGTGGCTGGATCTAGGGTGTGTGATGCTGGGATTAAGGATATGATGCTGGGATTAAGAAAGGTCTAACCTAGGTGTGGGTGGCACCACCATAAAAAGTGTAGCCTAGAAAGGATAAAAGAGAGAAGCATGCTGCTTCTGCTGCTGTTGTTGCTTGCTGCCTTCTGCCTGCCCTACTTTGCTGTGGACTTTTTCTTCCTTGATTCCCCTCTGCCATGTCATGCTTCCCTGGAGCCAGCAAACTATTAACTGAAACCTCTACAAACTGTGAGCCAAAATAAACCTTTCCTTCTTTAACTTTGAGTGTTGAGTGCTTTGTCTCAGCAATGAGAAAAGTAACAAAGACAATCATATACAAAGTTAAACCAATTAGAATTACAGGATACTTCTCAACACAAACCTAAAGGTCAGGATGGCTTTGAGTGAAGTTTTTCAATCCCTAAAAGAAAAACACTTCCAACCCTGACTTATGTACACTTCAAACTTGATGGAAAAATGAGGTATTTCTATGACAAGGAAATCAGCAACAGGAAAAAAAATACAATACATGAGTCTGTCTATACCTTTTGGTTATATTTCTCAATATGAATAGTCTCAGCTGCCTAATCAGAGACCCACATGGTTAAAATGGATCATGAAACAATACTCAATGATATGCAATATAAAAGAAACACATTTAATTGAAAAATATTCACAGATTAAAAAATCAAAGGATGAAAAGCTATATCCTGTGTGTCAGGAACCCCTCCAAAAAAGAGTAGCTATCTGAATTACAGGCAAAAATGATTTTAATCCAAAACTCATGAGAAGAGATGTAGACTATCATTACATATTAAGGGAACAATTCAATTGGAATGATTAACTATTAGAAACATTTATGCACCAAACACTGGCACACTCATCTTCAAAAAATAAACAATCCTGGACATGAAAAATCAGATAAACAACAGTACAATTTTCATGGGAGACCTCAATATCCCACTGTCACAAATAGGAAGATCAACTAGACATAAGAGTCAGTGAAGAAATATCAGAAATGAAACAAAAGCTTGAAGGAAAAGACTCAATAGATATCTACAGAGTGTTTCACCTCACAAGAATAGACTATGCATTCTATTCAGCAGCACATAGGGCTTTATGTGAAAAAGTCCAAATACCAGCTGATAAAGCATGCTTAAATAAATGCAAAAGAATCAGTTATTCTATGCATATTATCAGGTCATAGTGCAATGACATTATAAATCAATGGAAAAAGACATCACAGAAATTCTGCAAACACATAAAATTTAATCAATGCCCTATTGAATAATCAATGGATCTCAGAAGAAATTAGTTCCTAGGATCAAAGGATAATGCCAATCATTATAAGATACCAGAACCTATGGAACACAATGAAAGCAATCCTAAGAGGGAATGTTATGGCTGTGACCGTTCACACTGGAAAAACTGAGTAAGTCCAAACAAATAACCTTTTGAAACACTTTGAGATCATAGAAAAGTGAGAAACATTCAAACTCAAAGCCAATATTAGGAAAAAAATTATAAAAATTAGTCCAGAAATAAGTGATATTGAGACTAAAAAACAGCAATTAATGAATTGAAGATCTGGTTCTTTGAAAGGTTAAAACAAAATAATCAAACCTTTATCCAATCTTAACAAAATAAGAAAAGATTCAAATCCATAAAACTATAAATGAAAAAGGCAAAATCACAACAGACTCTGCTGAAACCCAGAAGATCATGGGTAACAACTTTTAGAACATGTACTCAAATAAAATGGAAAAGTTGGATGAAATGGATAGGTTCACAGATACATGTGCACAACAAAAATGATCCAATAAAATATAAAAATCCAGACTAAACCCATATCAGTCAATGAAATTGAAGAAATAACTGTAAAACTGCTAAGAAAAACCCAGTTTTTTAGAGATTCATTGATAAGCCCTACAAGAACTAGGAGAAGATCTAACACCAACAATATTCAAACTCTTTAATGAAATCAAAAGGGAAGCTGTCCTTCCAAAGTTATTGCTAGAAGCAAACATAACTCTGATTTCAAAATTAGAAAAAAACCTAGTCATAAAAGAGAACTAATCTTTTTTATGAGAATAGATGCAAAAATATTTCACAAGATATTCGGAAACAGAATGCAGCAAATCATCAAGAATATACCACATGAAGAATAGTCTTCATCCAAGTGATTCAAAGATGGTTCAAGATACAGAAATCAATAATATATTATACAAAATGAACAGAAGCAAGGTAAAAAAAAATTACATGATAAAATGCTGCAAAAGCATTTGACAAAAACTATAATAAAATCCTTAAAGACAATAGATGTAGAAAGTCTTTATCTTACTATGATAAAGACAATTTGTGACAAAACACAGACAACACCAAATGGAAAAAAGCTGAAAGTTTTCCCCATAAAATCAGAAAAATGACAAGGATGTCCACTATCACTACTGCTGTTCAATATATTTCTTGAAACATTAGCCACAACAATCAGGCAAGAGAAAGCAATAACATAGATATTTATATGAAAGGAAGAATGTTAAATTATCATTATTTGCAAAACATGGTCCTCTACGTAGAAGACTCCAAAAACTCCACCAAGCTAGGCTTGGTGGTGCACACCTGTAAGCCCAGCACTTGGGGGACTGAGGCAGGAGGATCACCACAAGTTCAAGGCCAGCCTGGACTACATAGTGAGTTCAAGGTTAGCCTGAACTACATAGTGAGACCCTATCTCAAAAAATCAACAACAAAAAAATTAACTCCACCAAAATCGCCTAGAATTAATAACCAAACTCATTAGCATAGCAGAATGCAAAGTCAACACTTAAAAATCAATGGCATTTTTGTACTCCAATAATAAACTCACTGAAAAAAATTTGGGATACAATATATACCTTTCAAGGTACCATCAAGTACACTGAAATGTTAAGAATAAAACTAAAAAGGAGGTGAAAGACCTCTACAATGAAAGCTACAGTACTCTGAAAAAGGAGATCAAAGAGGATGTCAGAAAATGACAAGTTATCCCCTGTTCCTGAATAAGCAAAATCAATATAGACAAAATGGTTATACTTACAAAACTGGTATACAGATTCAACACAATCCCAATGAAAATATTAATAAAATTTTTCACAGAACAAGAGAAAACAATCCTAAAATTCAGAAGGAACCAGAGGAGACCTAGAATAGCAAAATCAATAGTGGGCAACAAGGGAAAGGCAGGAGGCATCACACTCACAGACTTCAAGTTATGCTGCAAAATTATGATGATAGGAAATAGCATGGTATTACAAAAAAAAGAAAGACTTGTGCATCAATTGAACAGGAAAAGACATGTAGAAACAGCTCCAGGTACACTTGGATACTTTATCTTTGACAAAAGTCCCAAATACTTTCGGTGAAGGAAAGATAGCCTTTGTACCAAATGGTGTTGAGAAAACTGGCTGTCCACATGCACAAGACTGAATATAGATGCATACCTCTCACCATAAAATTAACTAAAATCAAAATCCATCAAAATATAAATATGGAAACATAAACACTTTATCTGCTGGAAAACAATATAGGTAAAATTCTTGAACACATAGGCATAGGCAAATACTTTCTGAATAGAACATCAATTACACAAGAAATAATACCATGAATTAACAAATGGTATCACACTGACTTAAAAATCTTATGCAAAGGAAACCACAAACAGAATTAAGACACAACACACAGAATGAGAAAAATTTCCACCATCTACTCATGAGACAAAGGACCAATATGTTAAACGTATAAAAAACTCAAAAAATCCTTAAATTTAAAAACTCAATTAAAAATGGGCATCTGGGGCTGGGGATTTAGCTCAGTGAATAGACACTTCTCAGATGAAGAAGTACAAATGGCCAATAAATATGGTTAAAAAAAAAAAGATTCAACACCACTGGCCATTTGGAAAATACTAATTAAAACAACACTGAGATCCCATGTTACTCAGGAAAGAGTGTCTATATTCAAGAAATCAAATAATGACAAATTCTAGATAGGCTATAGGGATAAAAGAACATTTCTTCATTGTTGGTGGAGTATAAACTGGTACAACCACTGTGGAAATTATAATGAAAATGTCTCAAAAACTAAAACTAGAATTTCCATTTGACCCAGATATTCTCCTACTGGGTATCCTCACCAAAGTTTTAAAGACTTCATACTACAGTAATACATGCCTACCAAGTTTATGGCAGTACAATTCATAAAAGCCAAATCTTGGAAACTGCCTAAATGTCAGTGTATGAATAGATAAAGAATATGTGGTACTTTTACACAATAGAGTACTACTCTGCATTAAAAAAAGATAAAATTGAGTCATTTTTAAGACAATTAGTGCACCTTGAGAACACAAAGTTAAGTGAAATAAATCTAACACACAGATAACATTTAAGTTTTTATATATTGGATGGTCTCCCTTATATAAGAACCCCATTATACAAATAAAGTGCAAAATAAAGAGTAGACAGTGGAAATATTGAGATGGATCTTTGGCATATGGGAAGGGAAACAAAGATGGAGTGTATGGAGGAAATCAAAGGAAAGGAGATTAAAAGAAAAAAGGAGACCCACATTATCATATGCTGTGTATATGCACCAAGTCCCTATAAGGAATGTGATCTTCATGTGTTCTCTCTCTGTCTCTGTCTCTGTCTGCCCATCTATCTGTGTCTGTGTGTGTGTGCATGTGTGTGTGCGCGTGCATGTGTGTCTGTGTGAGATTTATTACACTTAACCTTATGTTCTCAAGTTAAACCAATTTTCCTAAAAATGACTTAATTTTATCCTTCTTTATATCTGAATAGTACTCTATTGTGTAAAAATACCACCATATCTATCTATCTATATCTATCTATCTATCTATCTATCTATCTGGAGAGAGAGACAAAGACACAGACAGAGATAGAGACAGAGACAGAGAGACAGAAGAAGGGATCAAAGAAGTGTGGGGTGGGAGAGGCAGGGGGATAAAAATGATTGAGAAATATCATGTACATGTAGTGTCTTCCCATGATGAATATAATCAAAATGTACTAAAATATGTACAAATAGAAGGTTTTTAAATCACAACAAAATCAGTGAATATTTGTGTATTTTACTATTATTTGTCTCTACAATGTAAGTAACTATTTAAACCAACAAATCAATTACAGTTTTGTGGTGACAACAATACGGAACAAGAAGATTTTATGTAAACTTTTAAGATTTCTACATTATCTCTGAAGTCATATAACCTGATTACAAATGGATGATGACAAATTACAGATATATACCACAATCCTGGAAGTCAAATTAAAATATCAAATCAAAGTGCTCTTACTAATAAGCTAAAAAAGTGATAAATGTGAATCATGAAATACAATCAAATAGTTCAAAACAAGATACAAAATAGGACAAGGAAGACAAGGAAGAGATAAGATAAATAGAAAACAAATTGAAAGATGATAGGCTTAAAAATCATAATAATAAATAAATAAATAAATAAAATGTAAATATTTAAACACCTCCTATTAAAAGACAGAGATCATTAGATTAAAAAATGCCAGACCTACTATATGTTATCTACAGGAAATACGACTCAAGAAACAACAGAAAGAAAATGAGAATCAATTCATGACAAAAAACTTTGGTAGTCATTTACTCATTAAATACATTAAAATTTTATTGGATACTTCTCACAAGTAAAGATAGAGACCCCAAGATTTTCTATTGTTACTACTAAACACTTAGAAATAATAGTAATTATACACACTGGCTTTTAGTAAATGGAAAAGAGGAAAATACTCAATTCATTCTGGAAGGCCAGCTTGGCTAATATTCCTAATGAACATACATACAAAAATTCTATTCAACTTTCTATCAAATCCAATTCCATACATAAAACTATTATACACTGTGATCAAGATTCAGTTAACATTTGAAAATCAGTCAATGTCACTCAATATATTAAGAAAGAAAAATATAGCACATATTATCATCTCAATAAATGCAGATAATATTTGACAAAATCCAAACACATTTATGATACAAATATTCAGCCAAATGAAGTAAATTAGGTAAAAAATGAGTGCATTCTGGTATTATCATACTTTAAGGTGAAAAACTGAATGCTTTCCTCCAAGATTAGAAACTAAACAAAGATATCTGCTCCTAATATGTCTATATTACATGAACTAGAGGTAATAGACAGTGAAAAAATTCAAATAATTGTTAATGGAACCAGGGCCCACCCTGCCTTTGCCTCAGATACCAAAATCTCCTGCTCCATTAAGTGGAGGAGAGAGGCTCCAGCCCTGCCACAATTATCCAAGACTTGTAGGCCCCAAAGTTGAGGAGAGAGGCCCTACCCTGATCCTTCTGAAGACACCACAGCGTCATGCAGCCAAATTGGGGAAGGACAGAGGCCCTGCACCACACTTTCTGCAGACACCAGTGCCTTGTGTGCCCCCATAGAAGAAGAAAAAGGTCCCACCTAGCTCTCATCACCAACACAAGCATGCTTCAGGCCTCATGGCAGAGGAGACAACCAAAATGCCAACTTTTAATCAGATTTAGCACTTGAGTCCTTGTTTTGGGGCAATGAAAATTGAAGCTGACAAAACAGCAAACAGTAAATGATGGGGGATGGCCAAATATGTGTTTATTTGAAAGAATAAAAAAGACACTTTCCACTAGTCAGAAAGGGTTGGTCTATAGGGCAGACACCATAGATGTTTAGGTCCATTGGGTTTTTATATAATTTTTGGGATACTTGTACATGTCAGAAAGCAGGAATGCTCCTGGCTGCAGGTGCGCCTTTGATGTCTAGAAAGCAAACTGGGATTTTTTTTTTTTTTTTTTTTTTGCATTTTACTTCCTTTAAGGTATCTCATTTCGTTAAGGACCTATTCTTTGTCTTGTATTTTACTAGTCTCTGAGAGTCCATTTGGATATGCCAACACAAGCACTTAGGTTCCTACTTTTAGTTTATTTTAACTATTTAGGATTTGTGCCCTATTTGCCAACCTTCCCCTATGTCCTGGCTTCAACCTAATTGAGGATGATACCAACACCCAGTAAAGTTTTTCTCCTGAACTGAAGTGTTATACTTCTGGAGAGACTGGATTAGAGACAGCCTAGAGAGTCAGGCTTGGAGAAGATGAGAGAAAAACAAAGATCTCCTGGGATTAACTGGATGGTTTGGGCTCAAGCCAGAAGGATAACAAGGCCTGTATATGGTGTATACTGTGGTGAGATGTTAGGCTTTGTGGATATAATTTTCAGAGGGGAAGAGGCCTCAAGGAAATGTCATTTAGTCCAGTGGTATGATTGAACTCTTGAGAAGCTGCATACATGTAGCAGAAATTAGTGGTCTGAATTACTATATATCAATATCTGGATGGTTAAATTGTCTTCACTAAAATCATAGAGCTCATTCTTCTGGTAAAGACAGTTTGTGAGTAGTTCATAGGATTTTTCAGTATCCAATTTATTTTTGATACCATTGTTGTCACTGACTTTACTATTATAGCCAAGGTGACATAGTTATTGCTGTCAATTGGTTTTCTCCCTAATAGAAGAGTAATTAGGATTAATGAAAATTAGAAGACAGAATAAAGGACATAAAAAACCTGTTTACAGAAGTACTACCAGAAAACTTTGCAGACAGAAAAAAATGTAATGTACAGATAAGTGAGGCATATAGAACCCCAAAATAGCCATGATCATTAAAAAAAATGATTCCATCACACACAATAAATACCAGAAATACAACTCAATAACAGAATCTTAAGGGCTGATGGAGAAAAACAACAAATCACCCAGAAAGGAAAATCCATCAGAATTACAACAGACTTCTCAACAAAAGCCTTAAAATGAAGTTGACATTGAAGTGTTTCTCTAAAGGAAAATAATTTTCAACACAGAGTGTTATATTTTGTAAAAATTATCTTTCAAAATTTATGGAGAAATTAGATATTTCCATGATAAAAAGAATCTTAAAAAATTCAATAGCCACAAAACCAACACTCCAAATAAATCTCTAGTGTATCCAAGAAGGAAACAATTAAACTAACAATGACAAAATCTCCAATAAAGTGAATGAATCAGGTAGCTCCAGAAGTTAAGTACAGTAGAAGCTAAAGAAAGCAAAACAGCAACAGAAAAGTAATACAATGACACGAATAAGTCAGTACTTATCAAGTATAATTACAATTGTGAATGGACATAGATTAGTATAATGCATCAAGAAAAAAATTCAACAGTATGCTGTATACAAGAAGCACATTTAACTCAAAAAGAAATTCATAGACTAAAAATGAAAGGATGGAAAAAATGTTCCATGAAACGGGAACACAAAAATTACAGAAATAGTTATCATATTTTCAAGCAAAATGGATTTCAAGCCAGAGCTCACTGAAAGAGGTAAGGAGGGCATTACATATTGCTTATTGGAATAATTCTTCAGGAAGAGATAACAATTATAAACATATACATCCCAAACTACAGTGCACTCAACTTTATAAAATAAATATTAATGGGAATAAATGATCAGGTAATCATCAGTGCAGTTATAATAGGTGACCTCAACACCACACACTCACAAATAGACATACCAACTAAATAAAAACTAACAAAGGACTATGAGAGGTGAACCAAACCTTTGAACAATTGGTCTTAAAATATATATATGGTGTTCCAACTAACAACAGAATACACATTATTTTGTAGCACATGGCACTTTATCTAAAATAGTCCACATACTAGCTAAGAAAACAAGCCCAATAAATTAAAAAGAATCAAAATTTTAACATGCATGTTATCAGATCACAGTGAAATGAAATGAATTCAATAGCAAAATATCACATAAACTGTGCAAGAATATGAAAGTTAAACAACACTATCTTGATTAGTCAATCTGTCACAAATTAAATAAGGAAGAAATTTTGCCTCACAAGCGCAAGGTCCCAAGTTCAATCCCTGGTACCAAAAAAAAAAAAAAAAAAAAAAATAAGAAATAAGACAGTTCCTTGAATTAAATAATGATGAAATTACAACATACCATATTTCCCCCAAAATAAGAACTAATCCAAAAATAAGTGCTGGCCATTACCCTGGTGATGGCAAAAATGTCCTACAGAAGATTATATCTCACTATTCTCTTGCTTGGTGGTCACTCTATAATTTCAGGTAAGGGAAGGTCATTGGGGCTGACATTTTTTATCTCTAGTTTTCAAGGATGATTAATTTCTGATTAGTTCTTATTTGGGGGAAAATGCAGTACCAGAACTTTTGGATCAAATTGAAAGAAGTCCTAGGAGGAAAATTTATAGCTGTGAATGCCTATATCAGAAAAACAGAATGAACTCAAATATTGAGGCTTGTGTCTAGATGTCCCACAAAACCTCATCCAGTCTTTTATGGAAGTAGGTGAATCTAGAGAATGTGATGCTAGGGTTAAGGGAGTGTTATAACTAAACCACTACACATGAGTGATTGATTTGGCACCATTCTAATCCCTGTAGACTGACTAAGACAAAAGATAAAAGGGGCAGTCACTATTAAAGTCTACTTTTGCTTTGATACCTTCAGGCCACCATGAATTATTGCCCCTCTGTCACTCTGCCTTGGAGCCACCTGATTATTTACTGAAACCTCTATGAACTGTAAGCTAAATAACTTACAGTTATTTTACAATATTATTTACAATAACCCCTCTGACATTGGGTCTCATGTATTTTGTGTCAGCAACAAGAGAAAATTAACTAATACACCAAATAAGTAAACTACTGATGAATCTCAAGGTCCTAGGGAAAACAAACCAAATCCAGATTATGAAATGGATACTAAACAATAAAAATCAATGAATCAATGAGATGATTCTTTGAAAGAATAAATAAGAGAGAAAATCCCATAGCCAAATTTACAAAAAAAAAAAAAAAAAGAAAGAAAGAAAAGAAAAGGAAAGACACAAATTGATGGAATTAGAAAAGAAAAAGTGAAAGAAAAATAGACAGCACAAAAATCCAGAAAATTATTGGTAACTACTTAAATATATTGCTGAAAAATTGAAGAACTCAGTAGAAAAAGAATCACTCAGGAAGAACCCTCGACATGCCCACCTGCAACACCTGCCAGCCCCCACCCCTGCCTCTGGCCTCCTGGCTGTGCTGCTACTTGTTCCACACTACAGAGGCACAGGAGGGCATAAAGGCCATTGTCATGAGATGCAGAAGTAAACAACAGATAAAGGGCCTCTCTCAGGCTCCTTGATGAAAACTGAAGCCAACTGGAAGACTGAAGAGAATCTCTGCAATAAAGGCACACCAGACCACCATAGTTGGTAAGTTGGAGGGATCATCACTTCCCATTGGAACTTGGACTATCTTCAGGGGAAGGGTAGCTGGAACCGGCAGTAGAGCCTTTCAGAGTTCAACCCTGCAGGAGGACACGGAGCTCAACTTGGGACTTGCAGCCAGAAATCTGCTTTAATTTCACAGGTCTGCAACTGGCTTACTGAAACTCATTGACATATATATGCACACTGCTGCCCATGTTGCCTACTATGAGAGCAGAGACATATTCTGAAAGAGGCCCTTCAGGTTTATCTTTTGTTATTTTCAAAATTATTAGTAGTATTTTTTGCTATTATTTTTAATGTTTATTTTATTTTTCTTTTTCTACTTGATTCAAATTTTTATTTTTCTCTTTTTTCTTTCTTTTCTCTTTTTCTTCTTTCTGTCACTTGCTCCCTTGCTATCCCAAACTGTTCTTCATCTCCCTTTTTATTCCTGTTCTTGCCCTAATTCATATTTCTTCTTTATTTTTCTTCTATTCTCTTTTTCCTTCTCTCAACTGTGTCTTCTGGCCTCACTGCTAACCTTCCCCTATCCTTCTACCTACATATCCCTCCTGCCCCAACTCCTTCTAACTCCCCATCCTGAAGGGTAAAGTTGCTATATCAAAGAGATTTTTCACTATAAACATATGTTCCTTTGGTCCTTGATTTTGATTCAATTCACACAGTTAAATGTGATAGATTAATAAGTACCCCAAATTGTCATTTTCTAAGATGTACTGGATGCTGTGGTGTTGGTGATTTTATCACTTGGGCTAAAGTTTTCTGATTGATCTAATCAGTTGTCCTTCCTGGTAAATGAAAATGAGATAGCCTCAGAGCCATTAGAGACTCAAAACCTAAAGACCAGCTATATCTGGAAGATACCTTTGAAAAGCAATCATTCAATAAGGGTTCTAACCACAAGTAAAAAATATACTTACAATGAGCAACTTTGAACTATCAACCCAGGAATTAAACCAAGGACAGAACCAAAAACAAAAATGAGAAGACATTTAAGCAAGTTACAAACTCAGACTTCCACTCCATAAAAGGCAAATACTGGGGGAAACAAGATGGGAAAGTCTGATAATCAACCACCAGTGCACCCTGAACACGAAGTAACAAAACAGATGAATGAGGCTCTAGAAAAATTCAAAGCAGAAATAATTTCCAGGATAACTACAGAGATGGTGAGCAGAGTGAAAGGCATGATTACAGGCTCTAGAACAGAAACAAATAAAAAAATAGATGAGCTCAGAAACATTCTGGAAACCATGAATGCCCAGCATAAGAAAGAAATACAATACATGAAACAGATTCAAACAGATATCCAGGATATTAAAAACTCCATTGAAAGTATGCACAGCAGATTAAGGGAATGTGAAGATAGAATATCAGATATAGAAGATAGGATTGCAGTTAAGGACCATGAAAAAAGAGACTTCTAAAAAATACTAAGGGACCCAGAGAAACCAATCCAGCAGCTGCTATATGATGCAAAGAAGAATAACATAAGACTGATAGGAGTCCACACACACAAAAAAACAAAAACAGGAGAAAGTACAATTGACAAAAAGAAACCTGTTCACAGAAGTAATAGTAGAAAATTTCCAAGTCAGAGGTGGAGAATTGGACATACATATGAGTGAGGCATATCAAACTCCAACTAGCCACCATCCAAAAAAATCTACACCTAGAAATATAATAGTCAAGATCCCAGAAACCCAACAGAAAAACAAAATCCTACCAGCTATTAGAAAAAAGAAACGCATCACCTACAAAGGAAAGCCCATCAGAATCACAGTTGACATCTCAACAAAAACATCAAATCAAGAAGAGCCTGGAGGGAAATATCTCAAGCTCTAAAAGAAAATAACTTCCAACATAGACTGGTGTACCTTGCAAAATTATCTTTCAAAATCAATGGGAAATTAGATACTTCCACGAGAAAGAACACCTGAGAAATTTCATGAACACCAAACCAGCACTCCAAACAATTCTAAACAGTATCCTAGAAAAAGACAATGAAGGTCATAACTCCATGAGGCCCAACAGAGGGAAGCCAACAGGCAAGGTAAGAAACTATAGGGAATGGGGGGAAAATAAGAAATAAAAGAGCCAACAAGAGTAAAACATCATGACAAAGATGAGTCAATATCTATCAATTATAACCATCAATGTTAATGGTCTTAATTCACCAATCAAATAAATATACTGACAAGAATGGATTAAGAAGCAAAATCCAACTATATGCTGTGTACAAGAAACACACTGAACTCAAGAAGAAAATCATAGAGTGAAAGCAAATGGATGGAAAACAGTTGTCCACATTACAGCAACCCAGAAAAAAGCAGGGGTGCCAATATTGTTTCCAGACAAAGATTTCAAACCAAAACTAATTAACAGAGAAAAGATGGTCACTACATTGATCTGAAGGGACTATTCCAAGAAGAAAAGATAACAATCATAAATATATATGGACGAAATACGAATGCCCCTAAATAAACAAAGCACATATTAATGGACATGAAAAACCAAATAAGAGCTAATACAGTTGTAGTGGGGGAACTCAATACCTCACACTCACAAATAGACAGATCATCTAGACAAAAAAACAATGAAATTCTAGAACTTAACCAGCTATTGAACAAACGGGCTTAATAGATGTTTACAGAGTGTTCCACCCCACAAAATCATAATACACATTCTTTTTGGCTGTACACCAGTCATTCTCCAAAATAGACGACATGCTAGCTCATATGACATGTTTAAGTAAATGTAAAAGAACTGAAGCTACACCTTGTATATTATCAGACAATAGTGCAATAAATTTGAAGATCAATAACATAAGCAACCACAAAACCCTCACAAACACATGGAAATTGAATAACAACTTCATGAACAACCAATGGGTCACAGAGGAAATTAAAGAAGAAATTGGAAAGTTTCTACAAGTAAATGAAAATGCCACTACAACACACAGGAATCTATGGGACAAAATGTAAGCAGTTCTACATGGGAAATTCATAGCATTGAATGCCCCTATTAGGAAAACAGAGAGAACTCAAATTAACCTAATGTAGGACCTCAACCACCTAGAAGATGAAGAGCATAATAAACCCAAAGCTAGTACAAGAGAGGAAATTTTAAAGATCAGAGCAAGAATCAATGCAATGGAGACTAAGAGAACAAAACAAAACATTAATGATGCCTAGAGTTGGTTCTCCAAAAGAATAAACAAAATCGATAAACCTTTAGCCAAACTTATCATAAAAAGGAAAGAAAAGGCTCAAATCCATGCAATTAAGAAAAAAAAGATGAAGTCAGAATAGACCCAGCAGAAATCCAGAGGATCATCAATACCTACTTTGAGAACCTGTACTGTAATAAAATGGAAAATACAGAAGAAATGGACAGATTCCTAGATACATATGAATTGGCAAAGTTAAATGAAGAAGATATAGAAATTCCAAACACCAGGACCCAAGAGGATGCTCCCCTGCCACCATTCCATTGCTCCTAGGGCAGAGGAGGTGAGCCACATGGGCACCAGCAGCAACAACCCTGCCCTAATCCATGGAAATGAGAAGACATGTAAACAAGCCTCAAAAACAGACTTCCAGATCACCTACAGCAACCCCAAAGGGAAACGAGAGGGAAAAATCTGATACTCAAC
>NW_004624851.1:1664556-1676961 GCF_000247695.1 Heterocephalus glaber | reverse complement strand
AAATGAGAAGAGTTCTACCAAGAAATATAGGGTCTTAGCTCTTAATAATACTTAAAAATAAATGTGAAATTGAAATTATAGATCATTGGTAAGAAAGTTCAATTTCTTGCTTTTAGCCATAAAATGTAATATTAAAACAAAATAAAATGAGGTAAACTAATTGTAAAATACTTCAAATAAAAAATCACTGCACATAATAATAGGATATGGTAAGTGTAAATATTCTCCTATGTACAACCTATTTCTAATTTTTGAACATTAAAATTTACAGATATGCTACTTTTAAAATCACACAATTTGAATTATCATATTTTAAAAAACATTTTACTATGATTTTAAATCTGTCCATATATTTTCCTAAGAATGGATGTTGACAGAGAGCTCTGCATCTTTCACAAGTCCTCTACTGGACATCATTTTCTGTTTTGTTTTTATTTTCAGGCTTAGACCCTTTTGTACATATAAGCTGTACACAATTCTGTTAAAAGAAATCCTTCAGTGGCAGTTAAATTTGCAAAGTTTATGATTTACTGTGGTAATAATAAAGATATATAATTTCCTTTTCAAAATATTATTGTTTTAACCTACATATGTCAGGATATTGCATTTAAATAAAAAGTCAAATAAAATTTCCTACTGATTTCTTAAAATCTCCCATTTTAACTTAGATATTCTCCATGGGAAAGATAACTGGCAGATTATGCTATGTATTCTAGCTAGACTATGAATTGATAAAACATAAAATTAAGGCAAGAGAAACATCAAAAGAAATGATCACTTTCTCTTCCCTTTTATAATTTTATTAGGTTTGTTTAAAGATTGTTTAAAGCTATGAAGGTAATTTTCTGAGCAAAATTTGTACAATCTCAACTTTTTATTGTAGACGCAGCCTATATTTTTAAGCATAGGATTATTGGTAGAAAAAGAAAATAGCAAAAACAATTTGCCTATGGAAAAAATAGTTCTAATATGAATTTCAAATGTAATCTTTTATATTATTGCCTTGACTTCTGAGTGTATGAAAGATATGTAATAATTGTTTATTTCAGTGAGACATGTAACTAGAAAATAAAATACTACAAACAAAAATGTTCATGAGAAAAATAACACTTCAGAATTCTAGAGAATAATAATTGATAGTGTAATTGTCCATTGATAATGTTATGTTTTAAATTAAGGAATTTGCTCATTCATTCAGTAGCATGTTTTTCAATAGAATAACTTTCCAAAGAAGGCTCTATTTCTTCCTGATCATGGATATTAGCACTGTTTTGGGAATCAGAAAATGAAAAATTAAGTAATTTATTTTTTGTTATAACTGTAATACATCAGTGTTACTTAAATTCTCAGGGATCCAGTGCATCAAACACTGCTCCTAATTTAAAAAATTAAAATTTTATACAGCCTAAATTATTTTAAGGCTATCATTATTTAGGAGACAAAGAGCCTTTGTTTAATATGATGCACTATGAACTTGTATAACTTACTAGTTTAAAAATACTTTTTAAATACATGAAAAAGCATCATAAGTTTACTAAGAAAGTTATAGTTTTCAATGGTTTTATAAATATTCAATCTTTTTCTTGCACTTGCACACAATAGGCCCATAGTAGAGGCTCAGGATAGTTTGTTCATAGTGCTATTGAGTAATAATCTCTGTGCCTTAGTTACTTTCTTTTTGCTGGGAGATAATATTGGACACCCAAAAGTTAAAGAAGAAAAAATTTATTTTAGCTCAAAATTTGTAGAACTTTCAGTCTATAGTTGGCTAGCTACAAGGCAGGGTGGCATGGCAGAGGAGAAACAGTCCATGGCATGGCAAGCAGGAAGAAATAAGCTTTCTTTATTCCATCCAGGCTACAAGTCGTGTTCCTTCTTCAGTAGATTTACCATCCACACCTTGAATTATGCTAAACCAATCAGTGGACTAATTCAGGATCACATGCCCATGATCCAATATCAAACACCCATGATCCAGTCACCTCCAAAATGCCCCAGCACAGGAGGCTTTGGGGAGACATCTAGATATAAGCCATAAAACCCTGGGGATTTTAATTTATGCATATATTTATTCAGCAAAGTGGGAACTTTCAGGCATGTCCAACCTTCAACCTTTAAGCCAGATGCACAAACAGCTAGTAATGCAATTCCAATATATTATAAACTTTTAACAGCATTGTATGATTTTAATTTTAATTTTTCTCTATGGTAGTCTGTCTTTCATAATGCTCTTTTTATTTTCCCCCTTTTTATTCGTATATGTTGATGACAGCTAATAAATATTTTCTTCTTGCAGAATTGGTACATATGCATCACAACTTGATCATTTATACTTTTCCTTCTCCCCTCTCTTCTGTATCCCTTAATTCTCAGATCCTCTTCCCATCTCTACAAAGTCTATTTCCCTGTGTCCTATAATGTATTATTTTTAGCATATTTCATGACTCAATTTTGCCTCATTTGAGCAGAGACTGCATAAGTGAAACAATAATGTGTAAGAGAGAGTTCAGTACATTGCTAACTCTTCTATGTCTGCCACACACTGGAATGGAAAACCACATGTATCAAAGTTTACATGTGTTTGTGTGAGTTGATGAGTAAAATATAAATATTACTGATAATAATATTTCAATCTACGTACATATGTGTGTGCCTGAAAACAGACATATGTCATTATTGGGCAGGCATATAAGTTTTCTTATTTAATTATTAAACTTGGGTCTGTTGTGTTATCACATAAAATAACTTCACAAATTAAAATATAAAGAACTTTTGTTAATTATATACATTAACTGTATTATATACTTTACATGCAGCCCAAGATAATTCTTCCTCATTCAACGTAGCCCAAGCAAACCATAATGTTGGACACTTTGCTTTAGAGTAAAACTAACAAAGTATCACTATAAATGCCATCCATTTTAGTACTGTATACATTGATTCGTATAGAAATTGTATTCTACATTATCAGTTGTTCAAAGTATTGATGTATATATTAAAACATGTTGTGAATTAAACTGAAAGGAAAATCATGTAGTAATATCTCTGTAGTACTATAAGACACAAAAACAGGACATGTATTTGAAAAAGTATAGAAATAGCAGTGAAATTCAATATGGATATATAAATGTGAAAATAATTTTAATATTGCTTTCAACATGAGATAGAAATATAAATAGAAAAAGTTATAAAGAAAGGACAAGAAAAGGAAACAGAAAAGTATCTCGATTGATAAAGCATTCTGTTCTTTAGTCTAAGGCCAACATTGGTCAACATGTTCAGCAACCAACTAATTAGATTGTTAAAAATTTAAAGAACTTTTTTTTTCTGATTCTGTGGGCACACTTTAAGTTTTAATTAACAGAATTATAGCATTATTAGGCTGCACACTGCAGAGGGAAGGATTCAGGGTTGAATTTTTTAATGTTATTTTGTTTATTAATACATATTTGTCTTACATATTGACCATATTCTTTGTAGGGAGTTTGTACCTGCACATAATATATCTTCATTCTTTTTTACTCAATTCTCCTTGCCTCTCTTCAACTCCTCTTCCCTTCCCATTTACAAAGCCTTCATTCATATTTTCCTCCTTCCATTCTCTTTTATTGTCCTTTTCTTATTCCTCCCTTCTCCCTCTGAACTCCCTTGTTCTGCTTCCCATTTGTTGTTGTTTTTTTTCATTAAGTTTATTGGTACATTTTAGGTATAAAATACAGTTACATTCATCATTGGGCTCTTGTACCTTTACATGATGTATCTTGGTTCTTATTTTTTCCCCATTCCTTCTCATTTGAACATGTTCTTCCTGCTTCCCAATATCATCCTCCATTATGTTCCTTATTTACTCTTTGGGTTTCTCACACAGAGAGACAATTTGATATTTAAAGTTTAGTGTCCAATTTATTTCATTTAATGTCTCATCCAAAATGCATTCATTTTTATACAAATGATTCAAGTTTACCCTACTTTATGGCTGAGTAGTATTCCATGGTATATAAATACCACATTTTCTTTACCCATTCATCTTTTGATGGGCATATGGACAGTTTCCAAGACTTAGATATTAAATGTGCTGCCATAGATATGGGTATGTACATATGTCTGTAGTATGATGGTTTTAATTCTTTTGGGTAGATACCTAGAAGGGGAGCAACTGGGTCAAATGGAACCTCTAGATTTAGTTTTTTGAGGATTTTCCACACTGATTTCAATGGTGGTTGTATCAGTTTACACCCCACCAGCAATGGAAAAGTGTTCCTTTCCCCATACAGCCTCACCAGGATTTGTTATTGATTGATTTCTCGATGATAGCCATTCTTTCTGGAGTGAGAGGCAATCTCAGTATTGTTTTAATTTGCATTTCTTGAATGATTGGGATGCTGAGCATTTATTCCTGTATTTATTTACTGTTTGTACTTCTAAGAAATGTCTATTCATTTCAGATGCCCATTTTTGGATTGGGTCTTTAAATTTGCTAGGGGTCTTTTATTTAGTTCTTTTTATATTCTAGATGTTAGTCATTTACCTTATGAGTAACTGGTAAATTTTTGCATTCTGTGAGTTGTCTCTTCACTCTATTGGTGTTTTCTTTGTGGTGTAAAAATTTTATAATTTGATGTGATCTGTGTTGTCTTAGTTACTTTTCTAATGGCTGAGACAAAATACCTGACATTCAAAGTTAAAGGAGGAAAGGTTTATTTTGGTTCACAGTTTGTAGAGATTTTTGTTCATAGTTGGCTGGCTCCAAGCAGAGTGGCATGTTAAAGGGGCATTGCAGAAGATAAATAGTCCATGGTAAAGCAGGGCAGGTTGGAGGCAGCAATCAGTAAGAAAGGGACAAGTGACAAAAAATGACACTACTCCTCTTTAGGTCCCTTATATTTTGTCTAGGCTGCTCACCCTCACTCACGCCCAGGTTGGAGCACCCTTAATCCTACTCAGAACTATGCCAAACAAATCAGTGGACTAATTTAGTAATCTTATATTCTTGATCCCAGCATTGCACATTTAATCCTAGCATCACACACTCTAGATTCAGCCACCTCTGAAAAGTCCCACCTATAACTACATGAGGCTTTGAGGAGACATCTAGACACAAGCCACAATATTCCATCCCTGACTTCCAAGTACTCATGTAAAAGACATTTAGTCCATCTATAAGAGATGCCAAATTCCTAACAGTCTCAGCATTGCTGGAAAGTCCAAATCTAAAGTCTCCTCTGATATTTAAGGTGAACTCTTAGCTGTAAGGCCCTGAAAGGTGTTGTTTCCCTAATTTCTCTCTCTGTGAATTTTTATTCATGTATAGGAATGTTATTGATTTTTGACTGTTGTATTAGTATCCCACTACACTGTCAAATCTGGCTATTAACTCTAGGAAAATTTGATGGAGTATGAGGGGTTTTCTATGTACAATGTCATGTCATCAGCAAATAATGATAACTTTCTTATCCATATTATTTTTATTTTTACTCTTGTCTAATGGCTCTGGATAATATTTCAAGAACTATATTGAACAGGAATGGTGATAGTGGGGATCCTTGTTTTCATCCTGATTTTGGAATGAAGGCTTTCAGTTTATGTCCATTTATTAAGATGTTGGATGTTGGCTTGTCATAGATGGCTGTTATCAAATTGAGATAAAGATCATCTATTTCAATTTTCTTTAAGGTTTTTATAATGAATGCATATTGAACTTTGTCAACAAAGCATCACTTATTTGTATTTTAAACTATTTTCTTATATTTTGGGGAATTTTCTTCCAAAATTTCTGTAAGCATGTTATTGAATCCATCTGTTCTATCTTCTAGTTTTCTCTAACTCTGATTAGCCTTACATTGTTCTATTTATTGTCATCTAATAGCTCCTGGATAGTCTTGACTTGTTCTGTTGTTTTCTTTTTGGGTCTTTGAGCTCTTTATCATAATTCACTATTTTGTCTTCAATATCAGACACTATCTTCACATTGGTCATTTATGCAATGTATGACTTCTATACAATTTGTTATTTCAGGTATTTATGTGTGACATCTTTTCTAGGATTCCATATCTTTGTTGAAACTTTCATTCAAATTTTGAACTGTTTTGGTTAATTCATCCAGTTTTTTTCCTGTTTCCCTGAAATTCACTGTGAGCATATTGAGTTTAATTGATGTGAACTTTTGGTTCATTTCCTCTTTGAACACATCTATTTTCTTCATCCCCTCAAATAATTTTTCATAGAGTTTGCCTGCCTTGTATTTATTTTCTTCTCCCTTTGAGGGCCCTTTATCTGACTTGGGAGAGTTAAATGAATTCAGGATCTTCTACTTCCTTGTTTCCCTATTCTCCTACTTGTATCTGTGTTTATTTGGTGACACCAAGGGGGAGGTATGAAAGGAGAATAGTGGTAGATGAGAAGAAAAAACTAATGTGGGGTCTGATTTTACTAGAGTAGTTTTAGTTGAGTTCAAGGTTTAGTATGAGTTTTCAGAGGATTTGGGTGGGGTTAGGCAAGATATGGGAGAAAGAAGGTTCAGTTTGTGATTGAGGAAAGCTATATGGTTATCCAACCTTGCTTATAGGGAGGAAATTAAGCTAAATGAGATATGGAAAAACTAAAGATTTAGGATGGGTTGGATTGACTTTACTAATGAAATAGGAGTGACTGTGATGGAGATAAGTATGAATTTAAAATCTAGGAAGAGAAATTTATATGTTTGGAAAAAGAAATATGTTAGTAATACTGTCTCAGGTGTTGTTGAAGAAATTAGATAAAGAACTGAGATGAAGGAGAGAAACTAGACATTTAATTAACCAGAGCCAATGGACAAATATATCTCCACATTTCTAAATAAATCAAAATATGTACAAAAACTTAAATCAATAAAATGTCTGATGGGAACAAAGATTATATGTTCCAATGAGATAGTACATATGTGATTCCCAATGAGCTTCTTTGCCACAGATTATGAGTGCTCACATCCTAATAACTCCTCCAATCCCTTCACCACAATAATGAAGTTAACTCAGACTCAGGATCTCTTTCTTCCAGGTTGCAGTCATTCTTAAAGAGTCTGATTTAGTCCAAGTTCATGGTCAGGAACTCTTTCTATCCTTCTGCCTAGGTGTGATGGTGGATACAATGGACAAATTCACTGACACTAAATTGTCCACTGAGCCAGGATTATTTCTATGCAATCAATCCAGCTACAGTTGTAACAGGCTAATCCATTACAGTGGTATCTATCAGGACTAATTGAGAAATAACATAACCTCAGACCCTGTTTTGGATGTTCATTTAGCCTAGAGAAGCAACCAACAGCTATAGTGGAAATGTCATAACACCTCAAGTTTAGACCCATAGTTAATGTGCAATAACTGCAATGGCTGTGTCTTCCTTATTGGTAAAAATCAACATTCAATAATAATTTTATAAAATTAGTTATTTAAAACACATGAGTAGGGGACTGGGTAATGCTAGAGGGGGGAAGAAAAGCAAAAAAAGCTATGCTCTATGGTATGGGAAGTAGAAAATAGGAGGGAGGCCAAGGGATCTCATTGATGATAAGGGTATTTTGTTATATATTTAGAAAGGGATAACAGAGAAAACTGGATACTAATTTGGTAGTGGAAAATGGTGGTAGGAAAATATTCTGTGATTGATATAAATGCTAGAGAAAACATTTGAGGGAGACAATTTAAAAGGTGGAGGGGAAAGGAAAGTAAAATTGAGAATGAATAAAGCAGAGGAGAAAAACTTCAGCAAAGAGGTATGGGTAAAAGTAGGAGGGATATTAATGCACAAGGAGAATTTCCTTACCCTCTATAAATTCTACTGGAAGGGGGGAAAAGGCAAGAGTAGGTAAAGGACATATACACAGACATACTCATAAAGGAGACAAATGTAAAACAATAGAATAAAAATGTGGGGAAAATGTACAGAAGGAAGAAATCATCAGAGTAAAAAATGAAAAAAAAATTAAAGTAAAATAAAAAATGAAAAATTGAAAAACTAATTCAATAAAATGAAGAATATTAAAAGAAAGCTTTCTACTGTTTTGGACACATGGCTCCTTTGGCTCACCATAAGGAGCATAGCTCAGTTGAGGATCTGTCTTTCTTCATGCTAAAAATCTAAGATAGCAGCTTGCTCCCAGATTGGTCATGGGTTTAGAGATTTGCTTAGAGTAGGAGCACATGCCAATGTAAGTTTCCAGTCCTGTGTAACTCAGGCTGAAGCTGCCCTCTGACCTCAAGAGCCAAGTCTGTGATAACCAGAACCTACCTCTCAGCAAGATTCCACCTAATCTGCTCTCCAACTGCTCACAGTCCCTGGCGACTCTTTTCCCCATCCACTCTGAGTATTCGGCACTGTCAAACAGCCAAGTGGCTGCTCTGAAACCTAGATTTTAACACCCATACCTTCCCTACAATGACATCCCTGCCAGCTCCTGCTTTGCATGACTCTGTCATGGGGAGCTTGTACTACAGTCACTCACCAACTGTTGATTCTAGAGAGCCATTCAGGAAGCAAAGTCTCATTCTTCCTGCCATCTCCAACTGCATATGAGTCTCCTAGTTTCAGTTTAGCTCTCTAGTTTTCTATGAGCGAAAAGTTGTTAGTTTCACTTTGGTTCCTAGCTGGTGGCTACCTAGCTGTTATTGGTACCATATGGTTTCTCCTCTCTGGCCTGCTCTATTTCATTTCTATCACTTAGTCCTATTCTCATCTGTCAGTTCCTTCATGGTTCCTGTGTTCCCTCCATTCACTTCAGTTCCTCTCCAAGATACTGTTTTCCAGACTCTATAGACTTTGTCCTGGGAGCTGAGTGGCTGGCACTCACTGCTCTGCAATTTTTTCCAGATTCCTCTGTTTGCTTTTATCTGTTCCAGATCTCCCTCAGTATCCCAAAATTTGCTTCTTTTTAGAAAGAAGTGTCTGTGTTCTTCTTGAGGCAAATACATTACAGAAATAAGTCTGCTATGACTTGCTGAAAATTAAGTATTGAAATGAGAAAATTCCCTATTAAAAGAAACTTCTACATAATCTTTGGAGAATCAAAATATTTAGGAATGTCTCTAAGGCAGTAAACATAAAATGTCTTGAAGAGCATAAGTAATACTCCAAAGAATATTACAAGATTGTGTTACTATTTTAAATATATTTGATATATGCTCCATAAGCTAGACCTAAATTGCCAGAATAAAATGTTTCCAAAATCACCTGTTTCGCTGTGATTTTTTTCTGAAAAGTTTCAACTTCTGTTTATCCAAAAAAGAAGAAACCTTTTGAAAAGAACCAAAACTATAAATATGGGTTTCATCTGAGACTTTTATCAACTAAGAACAGTATGTTTCTGGTAAAATATATGAATCTATTGCTTTTGAAACCAATTTTGCTTTATTACATTAAACGTTTTGTGTAGTGGCTTATTACATGGCACATGACATAAAAAATATTATTTGCCTATATCTTAAAACTGTTCTTCTTGATGATGGATTTCACCAATTTATATATAATTGTACATGTCTAGTTGTCCTGTGCTTGTTTCATCATTTCTTGCTGACCTCTTTCTTACTTTTCCATGAATATTCTTGCTTCATTATCTCTGATTGGAAAGCTATATGATTTTATTTTAGAAATATTATTATCTTCCATAAAATGAAATTCATTATTTTGAATGGACATCATACTAAAAAGACAACAATTAACTTTTAGTCTAATACATCATCAGATCTTGTATCATTAAGTAAATCTGTGTGAAAAGTGCTTTAGGGATTGTAATTCAATTTTCTGGTTGATTTTTCTATTCAATAATTGTTTAAATTACAGCCTTGCTTGGGAAAATCTTAAGTAATGGAAATGAATGGTATGTGAGATATAATCACATTTCTTGAATATTCTTATAAAACTCCTTTCAGCTGCCAAGAAAGTTTATAAATTTAGTGGAGTTTCCACCATTATCTGGCTATTAATAAAGAAGTCAAATCTTTAGGGGAGTTGAGTAAGTAAATTTAGAGAACAGTAAGGAAGACATGAAAACTAAGTTCGTGAGTGTGGACATAATACCAATAAAATCACACCAAAGAAAATAAGAAATTAGATATGTGAGAAAGTGAAAATAAGTTCAGGCATACACAAGAGGAATATTAACAATATCTGGCCAAGATAATCATATTACTATCATTGATGCTTTGTTGATATTTTTTTCTGAAATATATAGGTTATCGACAGTCCACCCAAAAGAGCAATAGAATTGTTAATACAACCCTAAATATAACTCCATATCAGAGTAGCTGAGGTTACATTTTCAGTGATTATAGAGAAAAATAATAGCCAATTTCTAAAGAAAAGTAACAAAATCAGAATCCATAGATGGTTCTAAATTGTGCCTTAAAATTTATCCATATTTTTAATACATATGATGCATATTCATGTCTTATATGTACATACAACATACGAATATATTTCAAAACTTTAGATCTTTAAATTGACGTTTTCCTGAAAATCAAAAAAAGGGATCATATAAAGAAGGTATGAACCTGTTGTAAAACTTGTAGTTATTTTAAGAATAAGCCTATCATTTCTTCAATGACTGCTAATGGACAGGAAAAATATTAATTTATTTAACAAATAATTATAGAGCAGCAAAGAATGATACTGTTAAAACCATTAGATCACTGGATTTTAAAGTACAACTCTCCAAAAATATTAGACTTTGATGACCTTATAACACAATCAGCTCCAGCCTCATCTTTTGTATTATCTGAATATAGGAGAATCATTGAGTAGTAAAGCAGGGAATGAGAAAGAACACTTAAGTTCTGGACTTTATTGAAAGATCCTTTCAAGTCTTCAGAAACTACTTTATAGGCTGATATTATATGAGTATATTGGAAAATTAGCCTTTTTATGCTCCACACAAATTGCCAAGCACTATTGCCTATTAACTATACAATTAAGCTATGACAGTAATGTAACTATTATGGCCACTGGACCATGCCAGAAGTAGTTTCATCTAATCTTTTGAAAATAATTATATAGTGGGATATATTTCTTTTTGAATATTCATTTACTTGGACAATGTTATTAACTTTTGACATATTACTATTGTGATATATTTACTTAGAAAAACAGAATATTGATCTTTTGTTGCTTCACAATACATATATTAAGTGCTTACTATGAAGTTACTATTGGTAAAATACTGAATTGAGAATGGACCCTGTTTTTAAGATTCCTGCAGTCTGATAGGGAAACATAAAATAGAAAATTACTATACGATATTTTAAATACACTATGAATAACTCACTTTGGCTATTTGGGCAGCAATTGTACATGTTAGTGTAGAAGGAAGGTCGAACATGCTTACTGGTAGAAGTAACTAGACTATATGTCCAAGGATGAACAAAACTTGGCCTTTGAGGAAAAGGTTAGAGACAATGAAATTTGATGTCAAAAAAAGGAGTTCAGGGTTGGGGATTTAGCTCAGTGGTTTCGCCACCTGCTCCACAAGTGCAAGGACCTGAGTTCGATCCCCACTACCAAAAAAAAAAGGAAGAAAGGAGCTCATAGAATACTCAGTGATCCTGTCCACCTCAGTCTCAGAATCATTCTTGACATTATCAATATCTATATAGAATACATTCAAAGCTAGTCTAATAGTTCACTGATTTATGATACTCTAGTGAACTTTGGTTACTCTCCATAACAGTGCAGATTGGTGTCATTTCAAATTTGTGTTTTCAAAACTCAGATGTCATCACATCGACACTCACAAAATTCCATATATTTTTATAGACATTTAATCTATTCCTTTCCTTTATAATTCTTGAAAATTCTGTTTCCTTCTACTTAGTGAGAAATCTGAAGTTCTTGAGCAGGGAAAATCTGTTTCTATCCAATTACCTATAAGTCATAGAAACATATTATCATAAATGAAGCTTAAAAATCATTAGCCTAATTTATCAAAATATTTTTAAAAATTTTAATATATATAGTATTAATTGTACTTCTAAAACATATTCCAATTTTAACCCTTTCTTTCCACTTTTTCTAACACTACACTACAAGTTACTGTCATCTCCCCACCAGAGAAAATGCAACAACCTCCTCTCTGATACAGTTCCTACTATTGTCCCACTAAATTCTAATATCAATAGAAAGCTGAAACATTTAAAATCACAAATCAGATGATCACTTACTTTAGTAATTTCCATTACTAAAAATTCCAGTAATAAGAATTTCAAACACTGAGCTAGTTATTGATAGGTCTCCCACCACCTCAGCAGCTATTATGTATAGTAGCTGCCCTCTTCCTATGGTGCCTTGCCCCCTCCCCTGTGTGACATCATGCCAAGATGGTTGCTCCCACCAAAGAACAAACCCTTCTTCCCAGCATGCCCCTGTTCCCACCTAGAG
>NW_004624851.1:1641328-1653792 GCF_000247695.1 Heterocephalus glaber | reverse complement strand
GAGACTTGATCAGAAACCTGTCTTGTCTCCATCTCTCGTGTCCCCTGTCCTTTGTCATTCTCACTCCCCCTCTAGGGTCTCCGTTGACTTACCCACGGGCTGGGACAACTTAAATGTCTTCTCAGTTTTGTTTTTGGTACTGTCCTTGATTTAGTTCCTGGGTTGATATTTTGAAGTTGCTTATTGTAAGTATCTTTGTTGGTATTTGGAACCCTTATGGAATGATTGCTTCTCAGAGGTATCTTCCACATACAGCTGGTCTTTAGGTTTTGAGTCTCTAATGGCTCTGAGGCCATCTCACTTTCATTATACCAGGAAGGAGAACTGATTAGATCAATCATGACACCTAAGCCCAAGTGATACAATTAGCCACACCATAGCATCAAATACATCATCAGATAATGACAATTTGTGGTAGGTATTAATCTATCACCTTTAAAAATGAAGGGCCTCTTTCAGGGTATGTCTCTGCTGTCAAAATAGACAACATGGCAGCAGTGTGCAGTTATAAGTCAATGAGCCTCAGTAAGCCAGTCCCTGACCCATGAGATTCAGGGAGATTTCTGGCTGCAAGTCCCAAGTTGAGCTCCCTGTCCTCCTGCAGCATTGCAATCTGCAAGGTTCTATTGCAGGTTTAAGCTTTCTGTCCGCTGAAGAAAGTCCAGGTTCTGATGTGAGCTGATGATCCCTCCAACTTACCAAGCACAGTGGTCTGATGTGCCTTTATTGCAGAGATTCTCTTCACTTTTCCAGTGGGCTTGTTTTCATCAGGGAGCCTGAGAGAAGCCCTCTTTGTGTTGTTTACTTCTGAAGCTCAGGAAAAATGGCTTTTATGGTCCCCTGTGCCTCTGCAGTGTGGAACCAAGTAGCTGCACAGCCAGAAGGCCAGAGGTGGGGGGGTGGCTGTTGTTGGAGCCGCCCTTTTGTCCAAGCTGGGGCTGGTGGGTTTTCCCAGGTGGGGTCCTCTTCTCCCTGTCTTGGTTGTAAGCCTGTCTTGGTTGCAAGCTGGTGGAGCAAGCCGGAGGAAGCAGGTTCCATTCAGGTTGCAATCACGCAGCCCCCATGCTATTGATTATTGAGCATTGACCTTGTATCCATCTATACTACTGAATTTGGTTATTAAATCTGAAGTTGTTTTGTTGAATTTTTGGCTTATTCTATGTAGAGTGTCATGTCAGTTACAAATAGTGATAGTTTAACTTCTTTTTCTATCTTTATTCCTTTTATTGATTTTTCTTGTCCATTTGCTGTGGGTAATGTTTCCAGACCTATATCAAATAGGAATGGTGACAGTAGAAATCCTTGTCTTGTTCCTGATTTTAGAGTGAAAGCTTTCAGCTTTTGTCCATTTAGTATGATGTTTGTTATTGTTTTCTCTTCTATGGCTTTTATGAGATTGCAATAAAAGAGCATCTATTCCAAATTTCTGTAGGTTTT
Source organism: Heterocephalus glaber (assembly GCF_000247695.1). The sequence continues at coordinate 1,652,355 of NW_004624851.1, read as the reverse complement.
TAAAAAATCATGAATGGATCTTAGGCTTTGTGAAATGCCCTTTGTGCATCTATTGAGATGATCATATGATTTTTGTCCCTGGATCTGTTAATATGGTATATTATATTTATTGATTTGTGTGTGTTGAGCCATCCCCACATGCTTGGGAATAATCCTACTTGGTCATGTTGTGTGATCTTCTTTATGATTTGCCTCATTCTATTTCACAGTATCTTCATGAGGATTTTTTGCACCTATGTTCATTAAAAAAGATTGATGTGTAGTTCTCTTTTTTGGTTGGATCCTTCTCTAGTTTTAGTATCAGTGTAATACTTCCATTTTGGGAGTATTGCTTCCCTTTCAATTTCATTAAAGATTTTGAAAAGTAGTGACCTTAGCTCTTCCCTAAATTTCTTATACAATTCAGTAGTGAATCCATCAGGACCTCAGCTTTTCTTTGTTGTTAGTTTTTAATTACCTCTTCAATTTCACTGATTAATACTGGGTTATTTATATCTTTTATAACTTCTTGATTTATCTTTGGTAATTCATATATATCTAGGAATCTTTTCCTTTCTTCTGTGTTTTTCATCTTATTAGAATAAAGGTTCTCTAAATAGGTGTTGATGATCTGGATTTCTGCAGTATTAATTGTGATTTCACTCTTTTAATTCCTAATTGCATAGATTTGAATCTTTTCTTTCCTTCTCTTGATGAAGTTGGCTAAGGGTTTATAAATTTTATTTAATCTTTCAAAGAACCAACTCTTTGATTCATTGATTCTTTTTTTTTCTGGTACCGGGGATCCAACTTGGGAACTTGCGCTTGCGAGGCAGGCACCAGATTCATTGATTCTTTGTATTATTTTCTTAGTCTCAATTGCATTTATTTCTAATGTAATCTTTATAATTTTCTCCCTCATATGAGTTTTGGACTTTACTTGTTCTTCTTTTTCTAGATGTTTGAGGTTAAACATTAAGTTGTTTAATTGTGTTCATTTGGTTTTCCTGATTTGAGAATTCAGCACTAAATTTTCCTCTTAGGACTGCTTTCGTTGCATCCCATAATTTCTGGTATGTTGTATCAGTATTATCATTTAATTGTAGAAACTGTCTAGTTTCTTCTTTAATTTCATCCATGACCCATTTGTTGTTTAGGAAGGTGATATTTAAATTCCATGTATTTATGAAGTTTTTGAGGTTTCTTTTGCCATTGATTTCCAATTTCTTTGCACCATGGTCTGATAATATGCATGGAATAATTTCAATTTCTTTTCATTTAGTTATGCATGTTCTATGAGCTAGTATGTGGTCTATTTGGGAGAATGTCTCTTGTTCAGCTGAGATGAATATTTATTCTGTTGTTGTGGGTGCAACACTGCAGACATCTACTAATCCCATTTTTTCACAGGTTTAGTTCAGCTCTGATATTTCTTTGTTGATTTTTTGTCTTGTTAGTCTGTCATTTATGACAATGCAGTGTTAATGTCCCTCATTACAATTCTGCTAGTGCTTATTTGAATTTTCATGTCAGTTAATATTTGTTTTATAATGCTGTGTGTGCCAGTATTTGATGCATATACATTTACGATTGTTATCTCTTCTTGGAGTTTTCCATGAACAAGTATGTAGTGACCTTTTTTGTCTTTTTTGATGTCTTATCTTGAATTTCACTTTTTATGCAAATAGAATACCTGTATCTGCTTTTTCTGGGTTGCTATTCCATCAAGTGTTGTTTTCCATCCTTTTACTTTCAGTCTATGAATTTCTTTTTATGTTAAATGTGTTTTCTGCATGCTGCAAATTATTGGATCTTGTTTCTTGATCCATTCTGCCAGTGTGTTTCTTTTGATTGGTGAATTGGGACCATTTAAATTGATGGTTATAACTGATATGCATTCGCTCATCCTTGTCATTATTTTCCTGTTGTTTGTTCCCTGTCTTTCCCCTATTTAATTGCTTGCCATGCCTGGTGGTTTATTTCTGTTTGTTTTCTTGGAATTGTGATCTTCATTATCTCTTTCTAAAATATACTTCAGAACATTTTGTAGAGCAGGTTTGGTGCCCATGAATTTCTTCAGTTGTCCTTTGTCATGGAAATATCTTATTTCTCCATTGATTTTGAAAGATAGTTTTGCAGGGTACATAAATCTGGGTTGGAGGTTGTTTTCTTTCTGGATCTGAAATACTTCACTCCAAGCTCTCCTTGACTTAAAGGTGTGTGTGTTGAGAAATCTGCTGTGATTCTGATGGGCTTTACTTTATAGGTGATTTGTTCATTTTCTCTAACAGCTTTTAATATCTTGCACTTGTGCTGAATTTCTGGAGACTTGATAATTATATACTTTGGCATAGATTTATTTTGGTCATGGCTGATTGGAGTTCTATATACCTCACTTATTTGTATGTCCAATTCTTTTTCTATTTTGGGGAAGGTTTCTGCCAATAATTCTATAAACACATTTTTATGTCCTTCATGATGACTCCTGCTTTTTCATTGACTCCAATCAATCTTATGTTTTTCTTCTTTGTTTTTCATTGTGCAGATTTTGGATTATTTTTTCATGATCTCTTGCTATTTTTAAGAGAACTTTCTTTTTGTGATCACTAACTGCAATCTTGTCTTCTAGGTCTGGTACTCTGTTTTCACTTTTGTTCATTTGGCTTTGCAAACTTTCAATGGAATTTTTTTATTTCCTAGAATCTGTTAGCATCTGTTTCATGTATTCCATTATTCCATTTATTTCCTATGTTGGCCATTCAATGTTTCCATTATTTTACTAAGATCCTGTTTTTTTTTTTTTTTTTTTTTTTTTTTTTTTTAATCTATGTCTACTCTAGATTTGCTGAGCGGGTCCTTCATTTTGATCATCAACTATTTTTTTTACTTGAAAGATTTTTTCTTTTCTGATTTTCTATATACTCTCCTTCTCGTGTTTTCTTCTGCTGCTCTCTTTTCAGAAAATTCCAGTATGTGAATTCTGATTTACTCTATCTCATTTTCCCCTGGATTTGTCCTGGATAGGCTGGAGGTCTGGGGTTACATTTTGGTTCTACATCTTGTCATTTTCTATTTTTTCATTTTAATTTGTTTTCTGTGTTGATGCTTATAAGTTTCTTATGTTAGATAACATTATCACTAGTACTGAGGATTCCCTAGGAAATATCTATTCCTCAGAGATGTCTTCTAAATGTAGCTGACTCTTGTTCTCTGTGTCTTTCCCAAGATCCTACCTTCCCAATTTATTAGGGATAAAAATGTTATGCATTTGACTCAACTCACAATCCTTTGGTACTTGATGACAATGATGATTATGAACCCAGATAATCACAGTGTTGTCATACAAGGGTGAATAACTGATTATAATAAGTATGAAATCATGGCTAAAGTAATACAATTACCAGTAATAATATCATCAAGCCCAGCTTAGTAATAGACAAACTGTGGTAATTGCTATTTTGGAACTTTTAAATGTAGGAACAAGATCTATAGTTAATAAAGCATACAACATAAATCACAAATTTGTAGCAGTGAGTTTCCCCTTGGTAGAGTGCTTTTACCCTGTGTAGGGGGTCGGTATTAAAGAGGGATAGTAGACAAAACAGAGTAATGACTAAAGAGAAATAGAGTTGAAGCTAAGGTGAAGGACAGATGATGGTCATCCAAGCTTTGGGAAACTGGAGAAGAGGACAGGAGAGGGAAAGAATGAAAGAGAAAGCAAAAGAATATTGAAGGAAACCAAAAGACTAGTGACAATGTTCATTCACATGAAAATATCAAAAAATCAAGAAAGACAGTTGAAGGAAGAGAGAAACATGATGAGCAAAACAAAACAAACAATAAAAGTCAAAACCTAAACAACACCCCTCACCCCCCAAAATGAAGGAAAATGAAAATGAAAATAAAACAAATTAATAAAGAAAGAAGAAAAAATACTCTGGGGCCAACAGTTCTGTGATTATATGCAAGTCAGAGCAAAATCTGTACTTTGAAACCACACCAAATCTGCATAGGATTAGTGTTGGGTGTGAGGCTGATCCTTGGCTACTGGATGTGTTGCCTGGGGCCAGGATTTAGCCAGCAGATTTCTGATGGCTTGCTTATGTCTCTTTACCCTGTTTTTCTCTGGCTTGCTCTCCCAGTTGCTGTGATATCCTCAAGCAGAGATAGCCTAAGGGTGTTTCCAGTCCTATGTACAGTGGGCCCCCCCCCCGACCTTGCACAGCCTCCTCTCTTCCACCCTACCAGCTCCTCTCATACCCTGCCCCTACTGTCCCACTGCCAAGGCCCAAGGCTGCTGATGGTCACAAATCAAAGAAAGTGCTGATTTCTGTCCCCAAGTTAACTTGCTGCACTGGTCACAGGTCACAGGGCAGGGGAGTGCTAATTTCCAACTGCTTGTCCCCTCCACCACCCAAAGATGTTTTCACTGCTGGTCACAGCCCTATCTTTGATATGAGTCCCTCTGTAATGCTGGTCATAGGTCAGGAGGGGACATGTTCCACTTACTATCCTCAATGCCACTGCCAGTCCTTAACCTTGTAGCTAGAGGCTCCAGTTAGCCACTATGTTGCATGACAGAAAAAAAACCTGGTGGCTCATAGGGAAGGAGCAGCTTCTTAATGACTTTCCCCTGTGTGTGCTAGTGATATTTATTGACAGAATGTAGTGTCCTCTATTTGCAAGAAAGTAAAAGAGGAGAGGAGCCTTATATTCCAGATATAATCTGTTTGCATTGAATTTGCTGCACATTTGTAGTCTCTTCATTTTTTGGGAACTACTGAGAATTGCAATTCCTGTTTTGTACATAGGTGGTAGACACATGGGCAGCACTGCTGGCTGGATGATCATTTTATAAATTCCTATTCCTAGGTTTTGTGTGATCTACAATTTTTTATTTCAGATTAATTTTGGCATCAGGATGTATGTCTCTTCCTTTCTTTCAGTTACCTGTGTTTTTAGTTGATTTTTCTCTGAGTAGCTCCAGAGTAGCTCCTTCTCTATTCAGCCACATTCAATGGACATTTTATTAAGCTTTTATTAAATAATTCTTCAAAGGGCATACTTATTCACAATCAGTTTGGCTTCACGAATCCATGAAGTGAGCATCAGCAAAATCTTGTATTAAGAAGTTCCAAAACCTTGTAATACCATGGAAACAAGAAGAGTAATACAAAAGCCAAAATCCTTTTGAAAAACTAAATGTAGGAGCTCTGGAAAGGAACCAAATATCTATGGAAATGAAGCAAACGTATATGGATATGTAGGCAAGAAACTAGGGGTAGAAATGTACAATAGAATATGTGAAAGTTTAAGGAGAGACTGAATGCAACTCTGAAAAAAATGCATTCATGGTAGTCACATAAAGGGAGAACAGAGACAGCTACACACAGGCTAAGGAAAAAATCTATACACAAAATGGATCAGAGATCATAACCTGTCACTTTGTGATTATCCTTTGGCACAGAGCAAGATCATGCAGCTAATGAAGAATTCTTTGGGCAGAGTGATAATCAACAAAGAATAGGAATGGTAGACACTTTTTTTAAAGCCTAATTTTCCACTACAACAACCACATCACAATTATACAAAGAAACAGTAACATGATCAAAATAAAAGAAAAAAGTCTGGAAAGAATCACATAAGAAGCACAGACAATAGTCTTTCAGACAAAAATCTCAAAAACAGCTGTCTTAAATATGTCCAAAGTGCTAAATGAAAACACAAAGCAATAAAGGAAAAAAATACATACAAAATAAAATTTTCAAGAAAGAGATAGAAATTTTTAAAAATTGAATAAACTTTGAGCTGAAAAGTAAAATGAATGAATTGAAATATTAATTGAAAGGTCAAACCTGAAATTTAAGAATCAGTGACTTAAAGAAGGCACAATTGAAATTATCTAATGTGAGAAGAAGAAATTAAAAATGAATGAATGAAAATGAATAGAGCCTAAGAGACTTGTGGGACATCTCCAAGTGATAAAACACATGCATATGAAAGTCTTAGAAGATGTAGTTATAAAAAATGAGAAATAAAGTTAATATCAAGATCTATGGCCAATGATATCTCATATTTGAGAAAAAATAAATTTAAAATCTCTGGAAATGAAAAAAATGCCACCCACTGTGTGAAGAGACAACCCACAATGTGGGAAAAAAATTTCCCAGCTGTTCCTCACACAAAGGTCTACTATCTAGAATATATAAAGAGCTTAAAAAAATCAGACCTCCCAAATTTAAAGACCCAATAAAAAAATGGGCATCTGAAATGAACAGATATTCCTAAGACAAAGAAGTAAAAGCAGCAAACAAACATATAAAAAATGTCCAACATCAATTGTCATTCAAGAGATGCAAATGAAAACAACACTGAGACTCCACCTCACCCCAGAAAGAAGAACTTCTATCATGAAATCAACCAATAAAAAATGCTGGCAGGTCTATGGGGAAAAAGAAACTCTTCTCCACTGTTGCTGGGAGTGTAGACTGGTGCAACCACTGTGGAAAACAGTATGGAGATACCTCAAAAAACTAGGATTAGAGGTCCCATTTGACCCAGTTAATCCCCTGCTGGATATTTTCCCAAAATAATGAAAAGAATCATACCACAGTGACATATGTGCACCTATGCTTACAGTGGCACAGTTTGTAACAGCTAAATCTTGCAAACAGCCCAATTTCCCATCAACGGGAGACTGGGTTAAGAAAATGTGTGTTTTGTTTATTTTTTAAAATAAAATGGAGTACTACTCAGGCATAAAGAATGAGAAACAAGAGACAGTTATAGCTAAATGAATGCATATTGAGGCCATAGTCTTAAATGAAATAAATAAGACACATGTGGAAATATTGAATAGTTTCTCTAGTGTGAGAAACTGAAAGTGTAAATAAGGACTAAAAGGTGTAATAGATAATGTGAAATATGAAAAGGTGCAAAGGGGAAGGGGAAGTGGGAGGGGTAGGGGAAAAGAAAGAAGGGAAAGGAATAAATATAAGAAAAAGAAAAAATTGAAACAAAGATTTTGCAAATAGGGAGGGGTGGAAGGGTTGAAGGGAGGACAGGAGAATGGGGAAAAAATAAGAACCAAGATATATTCTGTAATGGTACAAAATCCTAATAAGGAATGTCAGCATATTGTATATCTAAAATGTACCAATAAAATTAATGAAAAAAGATATAAGAAATTCTCAATAACATTATCATAGATTACTCAGCAGAAATCTTGGAGGCAGAAAAGCAATGGAAAGATATATTTAAGGTATCAAAAGAAAAAATATTAAATAATATTCCTACTACATCCAATAAATTTATTCTGCAAAATAAGATATTCTCAGAAAAATAAAAAGTTTAGGTAAGGTAGCTTGTAACCAGTAGATATGCCCTAACTAAAACCAAAGTGATTTCTTCAAACTAGTATCCAATGAAAGCATACTAGACAATAACTTCAACCTCAATGAATATATCGTGATCTCTTGTCAAGTTTAATAAATGGACATATAAAAGCTAGTATTTCTGTACTTTTGGTGTGTAACACAAATTTTATACTGTATAGGATACAAAAGGCAAATACTTTAAAATAATAGCATAAGTAGATAAAACTATAAAGATGCACTTTATGACATAAGAAACATAAGTAAGTAACAGTGATGTGAACACTGGGAAGAAGTAATAGTGATGTGTAGAAGACTTTTGGCATAAAAGTGAAGTTGGTATCAATTAAAATCATTTTATAATTCTCCAAATATTATATGAATACCATCACTTTTAATATAGTGAAAATATCCATTGCTTATACACACAAGAAAATAAAAATGCATTTTCTTTGTAGTTACCATAAAATGTCTTAAAGTCAAAAAAATAAGTTTTAAATCGATAATAACCTCAAGTACATACAGTGCTCTCCTCACTACAGGTGGCTTGCTGAGACTAATTGACTTAGACCTGCACATGGCTGCCCACATTGCCTACCAGGACAGCAGAGACGTATCCTGAGGGAGACCTTTTCTGTTTGTTTGTTTGGTTTTATATATATATATATTTTTTTCTTCTTTTATTTTTTTCTCTCTCTATTCACTCTGGCTCTATATTTCTCTCCATCACTGTTCCTGTTCCTCTTGCTCTGTACTTGTCTCTGTTCTTTCATGCTGTCTTCTCCTGTCTTCAACAGATCCCTACAATTTGTATGATCTACCCATGTCCTCTAGCTTCACCTCTAACCTTTCCCTCTCCCTCTATCTCTCTTCCCCTCCATCCCCAACCCCTGATAAATCATTATCCTGAAGGGTAAATCTGCCATATTGAAGGGTTTACTTATTACAAACATATTTTGGGTCGGTCCTAGATTTTGATCTAGCTCACATGGTTAAAGGTGACAGATTAACTGCTACCACAAATTGGCATTTTCTAAGCTGTGTTTGATGCTGATTGTGTCAATTGGGCTAAGGTGTTGTGATTGATCTAATCAGTTGTCCTCCCTGGTATCCTGAAAATGAGATTGCCTAAGAGTCATTAGAGACTCAAAGCCTAAAAAGTCCAGCTATACCTGGAATATAACTCTGAGAAGAAATCTCTCCATAGGGGCTCTAAACACCAGTAATAAAGATACTCAAAATAAGAAATATTGGAGTATCACCCCAGGAATTAAAGCAAAAACAGCACTAAAAACAGAATTAAAAATGAGAAGACACCTTAACAGGACACAAACACAGACTTCCAGCTCACCAAGGCAAATTCTGGGGGAAATGAGGTAGAAAAATATGACAATCAACTACCTGGACACCCTGAAATGATAGCACAGGAAGAAACAAAACAGATGAATAATGCTCTAGAAAAATTCAAAACAGAAATAATTTCCCAGATAATTATAGAGATGGAGAACAGAATGAAAGACATGGTTAGAGGCTCTAGAACAGAAACAGATAAAAAAATAGATAAGCTCAGAAACATGCTGGAAGCCATGAATGCCCAGCATAAGAAAGAAATGGAAACCATGACTACCCAACATAGGAAAGAAATGGAATCCATGATACAGATTCAAGCAGATATCCAGGAGATTAAAAACTCCATTGAAAGTATTCACAGTACATTGAGCAAATGTGAAGATAGAATATCATATATAGAAGACAGGATGGTGGTTAGTGACCATGAAAACAGAGATTTCTTAAAAATATTAAGGGACCATGAGAAGGCAATCAGGCAGCTGTTAGATGATGCAAAGAAAAATAACATAAGACTGATAGGAGTCCACAAAAACACAGGAGAAAGTGTAAATGACATAAAAAACTCTTCACAGAAGTAATATTAGAAAACTTCCCAGACAGAAGTAGAGAATTGGACATACAGATAACTGAGGCATATAAAAGTCCAACCAGCCACAATTAAAAAAAGCTACATCTAGTCATATAATAGTCAAGATCCCAGAAACTCAACAGTAGAAAAAAATCCTACAAGCAGTTAGAGAAAAGAAACAAATCACTTACAAAGGAAAGCCCATCAGAATCACAGCAGACTTCTCAACACAAAACCTCAAGTAAAGGAGATCCTGGAGTGACATATTTCATGCCCTAAAAGAAAATAACTTCCAACCATTACTCTTGTATCCTGCAAAATTATCTTTCAAAATTGATGGAAATTAGATACTTCCATGACAAAGAAGACCAGAGAAATTTCATGAACACCAAACCAGCACTCCAAATGATTCAAAACAATATCTTAGAAAAAGGCAATGAAGATCACAACTCCACGAGGCCCAACAGAGTGAAGCCACCAGGCAAGGCAAGAAACCAAAGGGAAAGGGGGAAAAATAAAAAAATAAAGGAGACAAAAACAGTAAAACATCATGACAAGGATGAGTCAATACTTATCGATTATAACCATCAATGTTAATGGCCTCAATTCACAAATCAAAAGAAATAGACTGGCAGAATGGAATAAGAAGCAAAATCAAGAAATATGCTGTACACAAGAAACATACTTAACTCAAAAAGAAATTCATATACTGAAAATAAAAGGATGGAAAACAATTCTCCATGCATCAGGAACCCAGAAAAAAGAATGGGCAGCAATCTCACTTGCATACAAAGTAGATATGAAATCAAAACTCTTCATCCTTGTGAAGGGAACAATCCAAGAGAAAGAGATGACAATCAGAAATATATATGCACCAAATATGAATGCTCCCAACTATACAAAACAAATATTAATGGACATGAAAAAGCAAATAAGCACTAATACAATTGTACTGGGGGACCTCAACACCACACTGTCACAAATAGATCATTTAGACAAAAAAATCAATGAAATTCTAGAACTCAACCAAGCTTTTGAACAAATGGACTTAAGAGATGTATACAGTGTTTCTCCCCACAAAATCAGAATGTACATTCTTTTTGGCTGCACATGGGTCATTCTCCAAAATAGATCACATCGTAGCTTATAGGACATGTTTAAGTAAATGAAAAAGAACTGAAGATACCCCCTGTATACTATCAGATTATAGTGCAATAAAATAGCAGATGAATTGAATAAAAAACTGCAAAAACACCAACAATCACAAGGAAATTGAATAACATTCTACTGAACAACCATTGGGTCACAGGAAATTAAAGAACAAACTAGACAGTTTCTACAAGTAAATGATAATGCCACTACAACATACAAGAATTTATTGGACACAATGCAAGCAGTTCTACACAGGAAATTTATAGCAGTGGATGCCCATATTAGGAAAACAGAGAGAACTCAAATAAATAACCTAATGTAGAACCTCAAGCTCCTAGAAAAAGAAGAGAATAACAAATCCAAAGCTCATACAGGAGAGGAAATTATAAAGATCAGAGCAGAAATCAATGCAATGGAGACTAAGAAAATGATACAAAAAAATGAATGAATCAGAGTTGGTTTTTTGAAAGAATAAATAAAACCAGTAAACCTTTAGCCAACCTTATCCAAAAAAAGGAAAGAAAAGGCTCAAATCCATGCAATTAAGAATGAAAAAGGGGAAGTCACAACAGACCCAGCAGAAATCCAGAGGATCATCAATACCT